>OZ024910.1:54429730-54523986 GCA_964017125.1 Flabesymbios commensalis
AGGATACTCTGGGTTTGTAGCCAACACGGTTGAAGTCAAAAATGCTTGTGGCATGCAGTTTCGACACTGTTACAATTATAATAATAATTGTTCTTGTAACGATTTTTTTTGAACATGTTGAAAACACTTACATCCTGTGCATAGTGCCACACATACATGTATTTGTAGTTGTCTCCATTTAAGCTTCCCATGGGGTGAACATGGTGAATGAATGAATGAATTGTTGAATGAGGCTGTCAGCCATTTTGTAGTTCGTAAACTGCCCTAGGAGAACAGGAGAGCCTCCTGAGGATGGTCAGATAAATTAGATGGCACTGCATTCCAGGCGAGGATTCGAAATTTCAGCCTGCCGTGCCAGGCGGCAGCGTTAACCACTGCACCCCGCCCTCCCACGCAAGGAAGTGTGAGGACTGCCACAGGCCGAGATATATATGTTTGTCCAAGTCAAGCTGGCAGTCCTTTTACAGTAGGAATCATCTATCTTTAGTTATTGCACTCTGCGGGCTTGCTGGCGCGCCAGGTCTATTTTGTTCCATGCCCGGGCTGAGTAGACTGGGGACCTCTTCGCAGGAAGCGAGTAATATACGGAACAAACCGGAAAACAAGCTACATTTAGCCAAGGTTGGTTTAATATTGGCCCAGCGTCTGCGACGCTGGGCCAATATCAAACCAACATTGGCTGAGTGTATCGTGTTTGCCTGGAAGGTCTAGACGTTCCAGGTCTGAAACGAACACGATCCATGTCGGCGGCCTCCTGCTCTGCCGTGCAAAGCCAAAAGGCAGTAACTGGTAACTTTCCAAGTAAGCAGTTACTCCGTTACGGCATTGCATGGCAGTGCTGTGGTCAAAGCCTGTCGCCATCTGACTGTCTGCACGTGATGCCAGATAATTGAAATTTGTTGTTTAGAAATGTCTTTTTCAACTACATGTAGTTAAATTGAACCAAACAATTTTCCGGTTTTAGGCTTTTTGTGATTTTTAAAAACAAGTAAAATTCCACTGAAATCGATAGAATAATTTGTGATAAACTTTCAATTGATTGAATAGTTTCTAATCTCTACTTTTTCAAAAAAATACATATTTTCGTCATAATTTGAAGCTGGAAATTGCGTTAGCACTAACTGACAGGGCCCGTATTCTCGTACGTTTTGCGGTATATCGTAGGTTTCGGAATGGTCGAGATGGCCATCTCGACCATTCCGAAGCCTACGATATATATCGTAACTTGTACGAGAATACCGCCCTGGCAGTGTAGCAGGGCATAGCGTCGCCCCTCTTCTGAGACATATTGCTCCAATATTGTGTGAACGTCTTGAATCTCTGCAGATAATTTGAGAAACCCTCGTTGATTGACCTTGTCGCCTGAGAGGACAATTACATTGCTGACACATGGTTGATAGATCTATGGTTACCCACCGTTTACGACAACAATCATATATAATTCGTGATGCGTGCGGGACATTAGCAATTACAACAATAACAACTACATTGATGCACTATTGTTATCACAGACAGTCACATGAACTTGATAACATTTACATGTAGTAATAAAACTACGTATCTCGTGTAGGTTTTCTGTCCATCATATCGATATATGTAATTCGTAACTACAGTGTATAATTATGTGAGTGATAAAAATTGACTACTAATTGACTACTAACCAGCACAACGAGACAAATTCAAGAAATACTCCCTACAAAATTACTTGATCAGACCAACTGATTCGGCACGAAATTTAGGGGTGGAATTTGACAAGGATTTCAATTTTAAGAAACATATATCAAAAGTCGATCATGCTACTATAATATACGTGATTTGCGTCCCTTGTGCAGATGTTTAACAGCGGCAGTGAATAATACAATAGCAACTTCACTTGTTTCGAACAAACTAGACTATTGCTATCCTCTATGACATCCCAAATCGCTAATAAACAAGGCGCAGAGTGTTCAGAACTGCTTGGCCAGGGTTGTGACCCGTTCTCCACGATTCTGCAGTGTTACACATTTGTTAAAATCCCTACACTGGCTCCCTGTTCAATTCAGAATAAAATACAAAATATGCACCCTCACATATAAAGTAATACATTCATGTCAGCCAGTATATCTACATAATCTGCTTAAGCCTTTAAACAGAATCCGTAATCTCCGCTCCTCAGATGATGATCAACTGGTTGTTCCCAGAGCGAGTTCAAAGATGGGTGAAAGGGCTTTTTCGGTTGCGGCCCCCCAGCTCTGGAATTGTATCGCTCTTGAGATTCAAAAATCTAAATCTGCACAGTCATCCCGGAAAAATTGAGGACTTTGTATTTCGGCCAAGCCTTTCCATCCTAAATCATCTGTGTCACGGAGGCATGCTGGATCTACGAATTGGAACGTCAAACGGACAATGATAATCGAGCCTGATTCGCATTTGCAGCGCCTCTGAGCTCGGGACACCGAGGATTTAGGCGCATTAGAAGTTTTTCATTTCATTTCATTTCATACAGAATCTTGGCACTAGCCCAATGCCTATTGAGTGACGAAAAAATAATTTGATTACGGCAAATTCGACGAATCTCTTATTCCGTTATTTCTCCTTAACTTGCTAACTAATAAGAGTGGGTGCATTGTGTCATAATCCTCATTGACATAGTCAGATGATGGAAGAGAAATATGGTGAGAGTTGCCTGAGCTCCAATACCATAGTGCGACGTCCCTCTGGACATAATATTCCTGTCCCACGTTAGCATGGTTAGGTCAGTTATTGGGTGTAATGTCGGGTATACTGCTCGGCAAAGCCAAAAAGCTGTAACTGCTTACTATAAAAGTAAGCGGCTACTTCATTTTGGCCTTGCACGTGGACGACGTGGACTTGTGATGTCCTGGATAAGGTTAGTGTTGAGGGGCAAACACCATTCCTGCACGATTCCGGGACATTGAACCAGTGTTGGTTTATTGTTGAGCCAACGTCGTAAACGGTGGGCCAACATTAAACCAACACTGGCTCAATGTCTCGTGGTAGCTGGATCGGATCCCGGGACTCTAGCGCCACCCGCCGCGTCCCAATGACTCTCATTTGGTCAGAGTCAATAAGCGTGACATTTACACTGTCCAAACTCAATATCTATGTCAAGTATTCCAGAGAGTTTCGCCGCTCTGCCCCAGTAGCACAACACACACCGCCCTTGTAACTAGTGGCTCCTTTTAAGATTCCTGTTTTATATAACCTTCAAGCGTTATCAGGTTATGCGCGACTATAATCGCTTTTAATTCGCCTGATTAAAGCCGATCAAATAACAGTTCAACTGGGAATTAAGTGAGTGTTCGGGAAGCAAAAATTGCAGATTTCCCAGTAATATGAGTAATTTTCTCCCACTTGAAGTTGTGTCTCGCTTCCGCGACTGTCGCGGAAGCGAGACACAACTTCAAGTGGGTGAAAATTTAAATAAGATACCTTGGCGGGACAAGTGCTGACAATTTTTTGTTTTCAATACGTTATATATACCCAGCAAACAAGAGACGTTCAGCCAATGTTGGGCTGATGTTGGCCCACCGTGTACGACTTTGGCTCAACATCAACCCAGCATTGGCTCATGTTTTCCTGGGGATTACTGTGAATCGTGTACGACTTTGGCTCAACATCAACCCAACATTGGCTCATGTTTTCCTGGGGATTACTGTGAATTCACACTTGGACTTGATTGTCTCCTTCAGGCTTTGAGGGCGGGGGCCCCAGGGTAGTGGTTAGCACCGCTGCCTTTCAGGCTAGAGTTCGGGGTTCGGTTCCCGGTCTCGGCGGTTTGAAAGAAACAAAAATGTTTTCTTCCCCATCCACGTGTGAAACTCAATATTGTGGGTAAAATGAAATGAAATAAATCGGGCTTTAGGCCACCTTTGTGCACATATAGGCTAAACTGGGCCAGGAAAACCTGAGGATGGTGAGATGACACTGTCCTCCAGACACGGAATTCGAAATTCGAGCCCTGGCGGTCTGAGGCCGAGCACGCTACCTCTCGGTCACGGAGGCTCCCCACAATACTGACTTTCACACGTGGATGGGGAAGAAATATTTTTGTTTCTTTCAAACCGCCGGGACCGGGAACCGAACCCCCGACTCTGGCGTGAAGGGCGGCGGTGCTAACCACTACCCTAGGGCACCCGCCCAATATTGTGGGGAGCCTCCCTGACCGAAAGGTGGCGTGCTCGGCCTCAGCCAAGGCTCGAATTTCGAATTCTGTATCTGGAGGACAGTGTCATCTCGCTCATCTCACCATCCTCAGGAGGTTATCCTGGCCCAGTTTAGCCTATATGTGCACAAAGGTAGCGTGAATCCCGATTCATTTTCTTTCCTTCAGGCTTTGAGTAGCTATTTATCAATACTTATCATTGATACATGTATCTATTTATTTGGCTAATCAAATTCAAATTTGATTAGAAAAATGAAAAGAATTGCATTCTAGTTTGGTAATACTGAACAAAATATTTCCCGAGTCATATTTTTTATGAGTGAGAAATTGAAGAGTCTCTGAAATTTTAACGGTCGTTTTTGCGCTGTACATATAACGTTACATCAATACTTTCTCACATTTTCCACCCATTATGCCTACCATGTATGATAACCACACTGCTCTGTGAAGCCAAAATGTAAAGTGAGCATATACTTTATTTTGGCTTTGCACGGCCAGACGCCGAAGATCAACCGAGTTCCCAAAGCACTCCCCTTGTCACCAAAGACTGCAAATAGTGTTGGTCCCAAAGGGACACGCGCGTGTAACACACTCGATGACTTCACTCGGTATTCAGGCCCGATCGAAACACCTCATTTCGTGACCGACAGCAAGATCAACTTCAGGCGGCGACGAGGGAATTCAAAGTCCGGATCGATGTCTGAGATATTGACCCGGAGTTGAGCCTGCGTTGCGCCAACGTTGACTCTCAGCAGGGATCGCAGTGCCCCGGGATCTATCAGGAGTCACTCTATTAGGACTTGAAAGATTATGTCGTAACCGTGGCGCACCGCCATCTAGCGGGATAACGCAGACACCCATCTAGGACGCGAGGGCATGGGCCAACAGCGGCTCATTGACGTTGGCCCTGCAATGAGCCGCTGTTGGCCAATGGTGCTGGATTGCTTCAGAATTGCAGGCGCCTCGGAATTGCCTGGGCTGCGATGTCGCTTTGCGATGACACGTCCGTAACACCTTAACCCTTTAACCGCCGGTGTCGCATATATTCGGGTTTTCATTTTTATTAGCACAATAAGTGCCACCTTTTAAACATGTGACAAAGATCAAATGTGACATCAATCAGCAATATTTGAAAATAGTTGACCTCCATTTTGTCAAATATGAATAATTTTTACTCACTTGAAGTTGTGGATCGCGTCAGCGAGACACAAGTTCAAGTGGGTGAAAATTCAGATTGAATAATTTGGCGGTTAAAGGGTTAACGGTGCACAGCATTGCCGTGCGAAGCCAACAGGCTATATAACTGCTTAATTTTCAAGTGAACAGTCATATACCTTTTGTTCTGCGTTCCCAGGGAGCGTACTGCGTGACACCTCCGTATACATCAAGCTATTCTCTGAGTGATGCATGCCCCTTGGTATTAGAGTGTATCTTCCATCTGTTGGGGAAAAAATGCCTCAGGGGATTCCGGTTACATGGCCCTCCCAAAATAGGGAAGTTGTGAACACAATTGTGGAGGGACGGTTAATAATTTTTTTATTTATCATAGACATTGTATTTTTAAATAGGGTTGGTCGGGTAATTGGAAACAGGTATTGTTTTGCCTTATTACCATGATTACATATAGGTGCCAATGTGTTGCGTGTATGCTCCCAAGTTGTCCAGCCTTTTGTGTCATTATTTGTACAATCACTCATTTCTCAGGTACATTCATACGTTAGACTAACTAGTCTTGATTGTGCGTTGATTGACTCCTCTATAATTTTGCTCTGATTGTTCGCATGATTGTAGGCGAATACGAACAAAGAGCGGTATACAAACGCTATAATGTGGTTGGCAATGGTCCTGACAGTGTACTTGAAACATTTGGTGCGTTTGATCGTGTTATTTAGCAAATACAACGGGGTTTTATATGGCCATGATAAGCCATATTTTGTTTGCACACACTCGGTGATCGCCGGTGCCGGTGATCGCAACCGTAATCATGATCAAGCATACTTACCAGGGCCCGTATTCTCGTACAAGTTACGATATATCGTAGGCTTCTGATTGGTCAAGATGGCCATCTCGACCAATCAGAAGCCTACGATATATCGTAACTTGTACGAGAATACGGGCCCTGGTACAGAGGACATCGTGACGACATAGGCGGCTCCTCTAGAGTGAGGCCTTGCACTTCGGTTTGTCTGATTATTTTCAATATTATACACTGCTGCCGGGGACTCTCATGTTCGACAGAACGTCCTTTTCTAATTCTTCACTAAATTCACCATTGCACTGGACATTGGGCTGAGTAATACCAGAAATGCAGACCTTCTACCAATCCCACCAATACTCATCGCCAGTTATAAAGTCGAATATAAATGGTAAAACAGACCTGCAATGGTAATTAATCGAGAAGTAAGAAAATATATGTTTCTCCTCTCGCCTTATGCAGGTTCACTGAAGGTGATCTACATGTATATGCCAGTTTGTATTCGTTCTTCATCATCGAGAGTTTCTGGGCAACACAAATTTAGCACGAAATACATGTATATCTCTTGACTTTTTTACGATAATAATATGTAGTATTTTTTTCTTCTGACGTTCACTTGTGCACTATATTGGCCTACTCGTATTCTAAACACGAAAATTGGTTATTTTGTGTGGCGTGCCAATTTCTTAGTAGATTGGATTTCTGGCAGGTAGGAGCTTTTCCAAGCCGCTTCTGTGCGACCCACGTAGGTGAAGTCTTATGTCTTGTAAATTAGCCTCATCAGCCAACAGCCGGCTCAATGCTGGGCCAACGTCAACTCGTGAACACCGGTGAACTTATGTAACATGTGTAATGTCATTGATGCCTTGCAAGGGGCTCGGACCGTTTTTCAAACGTCAGAACGTTATGTTTTGCATGCGGCTGACCACATGCTTGGGAGGTTTGCATTCACTTTTGCAAATGGGAGTCATTTCTTGCATTGGGAATAATTGTATTTGGCTTTCCACACAAGACAACTCCAGATGTAATGGTTTCAGAAGGAAGCATTGTATGCATAGAATCACAGAGGAAGATAGGTCATGCACGCATACATATCAAATCATATTCAGAATACTTGTTGGATTTATGTTTAGATTTGAAAAACAGACAGAGGATGTTTCAATACTCTATTTACCCATGTAGGCCTACACGTATACTCAGTCTCCTATAGATATATACCGACGATACCTATACATATCGTCCCCTTGGATATGAAAGGGTGTATCTGCCACTTCACAAAGTGGCAGATACACCCTTTCATATCCAAGAGCACAGAAACGCAGACACGAAATATCATTTTGAGGAACGACTGACTAATCTGAAAACTGACTCCGCTCCATGCAGTTACTAGATATTCTAGTAGCTACATCCTCCTGGGTATATTTATAACTAACCGGCGTCCTACTTATATTTATGTAAGTAGGACGCCCGTTAGTTATATATAAATATAAGTAGGAGGCCCGTTAGTTTTGCAGTCCCCCGTGGCCTGAACCACAAATCATTCTTCCCCGCGCCTCATAAAGAGCCGCACGCATTCCGTTGTATAATTTGCTGGCTCCCGTGTTCACGCCGACTTCATCAATGACGAGTTGCCCTCGTAAGTTAACAGTTTACAAACCGCTGATAAAACTATATCCCAGCAAACGCGAGACGCTTAACCAATGATAGGTTAATGCTGGTCCAGCGTCGTAGACGATGGACCAGCATCAACCCAACATTGGGTGAACGTCTCGTGTTTGTCGGGTAGAACTTTCTATGGGTGTCTTTCTAGCCCATGTTATCATATGGAGCGTGGTAACCATGGTAACTATTACACTGGCGCTTTACTGAATGAATTTAATATAACTACCATTAGATTGGTAATTATATTATATTATAAATAATAAATGATAAATAGTCCTAATAATAACCAATTATAAATAATTTCTAGAAGCTTGAAACATGTTAAAAGCACAGTCTAATTAGATATTTTCGCACACGAAGGCATAAACAGATAAATGGAGTTTGCACCATACATGTAGCCTATTCGGCAAAATAGCGTTATTTTTTATTTTAATGGAGGCACGTCTCTGCAAATCACGCTACTTATAGTCGCAGGTGATCTGTTAAGTTGCCTAATTATCATGATCATAACGTGCCGGCTCTGTCAGAATTTTTTTTTACTATAATATTTCTCTTTCGTGTAGATCTAAATACATTGTATCTACACGAATGAATGAAAGTATCAACTTCTACTAATAATAATGTGCTCAATTTATTGGTGTTCCGAGCTCAGGGGTGCGACAGTCATTGTCACAAGCCGTTTCAAAGTTCATAATTTGCAGTACGATTCTGCCATGCAAAGCCAAAAGGCAGTAGCTGCTTGATTTTCAAGCAAGCAGTTACTGCTTTTTGGCTTTGCAGAGCCGAAGTTTGAAAGCAGAGGGGTGGTACGTATTTTCCTGGATATTTGCAGGCAAAACTGGATACATGTAGTTCTGGTCTGTCTAATACCATAAGGGATATTATTCCACAGCCACCAATCACATCGGATTTAGTATATAATAAATATATCAGGAGACTTAGTGGGGGGGGGGGGAATGTGGTAATTTGAGGCCCGACTTAGGAGAATTGAGCCCTGTTGTTATTATTTGTTCCCGGGTTGAAAATAAAAAAATGAATCGGGCTTTAGGCCACTTTTGTGCACATACATGCTAAATTGGGCCAGGAGAACCTCCTGAGGATGATGAGATGAGTGAGATAACACTGCCCTCCAGATACAGGATTCGAAATTCAAACCCTGGAGGTCTGAGGCCGAGCACTCCACCTCTCGGTCACGGAGGCTCCCCACAATACTGAGTTTTACGAGTGGATTTTTTTTCTCTCGGGTTGAAGCCGAATGAGTGAAATATTCCAATAGGTTCCAAATTGTAGAAGAAGTTCCTGACATTGACAGTTGTTACATTACCAAACTCCAGCTATTATTAATTATAGATATATGCAATAGAGATATCTATGTTATTAATATCATCTAAACGAACAAAACATTAGTAATTTTACCCACTTGACGTTGTGGATCGTGACAGTAGGGTGCAGTGGCCATGTGAGAAATTGACTTATTCTAAAAAAACACGAGGTGTTGGCCCAGTGTTGGGCTGATGGTAGGCCAGCGTCGTAGACAATGGACCAACAACAGCCCAACATTGGGCCAACGCCTCCTGTTTGTTGGGTTTAAGTGTGAGCTCAAAGAGTATAAATGACGTGTCTTCGCGCGAAAATAGACACTGGCATCGTAAATCTGTAGTTTTTCAGTCGCTGCAGGCTCAAGATTTGCAAGGCTTGCTGTTTTTCACCGCAGCTCTCCCATACATAAAGCATGCGGGGAATTAGTCTTAGACCCGTCTACCTCACGTGTGCCATACGTCAGACCCACTCACGTATGCTGATTTGCAAAGCAAAAAGGCAGTAGCTGCTTACTTGAAATGTAAGCAGATGCTGCCTTTTGAATTTGCACGTATGTGCGATGTCATCACTTTTTGTGTAGGTTGAATGGCGCGGGCCGCTAAATATAATAGCCTAGTTTACTGCATCTGCTCAACATGTTCAAGAAAGAATATTCTGGCTTTATTTTGCGTCTATTTTGTTTCGTCTAGTGGTGGATGTGTTACTTTGATATGGATTGCTTGCGTTAATCAGAGCTTCCCAGCAGTAATAATTTATTTAACCCTTGTACTGCTGAATTGTTTCAATTGTATTTTTCGTCATTTGAAGCTGGAATTGCTCACGCAATTTCCAGCTTCAAATGACGAAAAATATAGATATTTTTTGAAAATATACATGTTCTAAATTGAGTTATTTTACTAGCTGAACATCTACCACAAACTGTATTGTCCATTTCAGTGACATATTATTTGGCTTAAAACATGCTTAAACCCGTATATATCCGGGTCTAGCAGGACAAGGGTTAAGACTCTCGGGTTCTTTAACTTCTCAAAGCACACAGTCTAAATCACGGGAGAAACACGGGGAAGGTCCGTCTTTGCGTTGAAACTATAAGAATAGCTAATATATTATACATGATGTAGGTCTATGCAATAACTTTCTTTAATCATGTTAATCATTGTCTGGAAAGTGTATTGTTCAAAAATGTTTTTACCCTGTATAAATATGTTTGAATAAATAAATAAATAAATAAACCACGATGGCAGACTCCAGAGATTTAAAGCCTTCAGGATCAATATTTACTATGTTTGATCGCATGAATTAGCGAGACACAACTTCTAGTTAACATTTAACATTTAATTAAGATGATTTAACGGATAGAGGGTTAAAAAATGACCACGTCCAGCCCTGGAAACACGACGCGTCGGCTTCATGCAGCCTCAACTCACTCTTGATTATTGCACTCCCCCACCAGTGGGGGAACCAGTGATCTATCGCGGACGGTCGCCGCTAGTCGTGGACGAGCCTACACCTGAAGCCTACACCTGAAGCGGTCCGCGGATTGCCTTGAAGTCCGTCTTACCCCGGAAAATCAAAGTTTTTCAACATCGCGACGACTGAGAGAGATCTCGACCCCAAGGCCCGAAAAACCTAATATCTACCTGATTAATAGAGGCCATGTGTTAGATATGGCCGCCTAAAGGAAGGTCTGAAGCTCCATTTGTTAATGGGCAGTCTGTGAAGGAAACCAATAACATTAATCTATATAACGTTGTTGAGACCTTCTGTTTCAAGTTCTGTTTCAGTCACATCTTGGCCATCTTCCCTATAGCAAGGCTCGGCTTCCCCCGAGGCCTCGGGGGAAGCCGAGCCTTGGTGTAGGGAAGTCACAGATGGAGCTAGGACGTCCCCACAAGCTCCGCAGCAAACATTTCACCATGGTCATCCATCCTCTCCATGCCTCTCGTCGGCCACCCCAATCCTCCCGTTGAAAGCCTACGCTTTGTGTCGTCCGCTCGCTGATAAATAAGCCGCCGTTATCTAAATTGAAATTTTGACAAGCTCAGTAACCCGATACTGCGAGTCTTTGGGAAGCGCCCATATGTCTGCCGGCATGGCAACGGGACGACTCACCCTCTCTTGGTCAGGGGGACGCGACGGATAATAATTTGAAAAACTTATTTTAGTCAGTAATTGCAAAACAGATTGTCGTTATACGGGTAAATGTCGTCAACACACTTGCATGTAAGAAACATTATTCATGAAACTAGGCCTGAGCAACAATATCGAAGACGAAGCATTATACCACTGTAGGGTCAAAGTCTCTTTTGTTTTCAGACAGTAGTGACCTGCCGATGAACCACTTGTGTAAATGGTGATGATTTAAACCTAATAACAGTTTAATGTTGGTTATCAGTGGTTCTAATTTAAGATTAATTCTCATCGAGAACGAAAAGCTATTCAATTATTTCTGAGAAAAACAGCAGTAGCTGTACTTCTGAGTGAGCATAACTGTTCTGTTGTTTGCCTTTGAAAAACGTCAGTGACTGAAAAATTAAATTGAGTACCTCATGGCCCTAGGGGTTAAAGGGGATGCTCGCCTGTCTCGCCTTCAAAACACAACATCAAGGCGTTTTCTGGAGATGGGCACTGGCATTATTCCTGTCGGCTGAGAAATTATCCAGTTATTGGTTCGATACTGGCCCTGCGTTTCCGAGTCTGGTCATGAATTGTACCAACGCTGGTTTAGTGTCGGTTGTCGGGGGTAGAAGAAGAAAACTGCCAGCCAGAAGGTTCGTGCGTCCGTCCGTCAGGTTTGTCTCAGACAGGTATAAAAATCCACGAAGGAGCAAGGGAAAGGGCTTGGTCTGCTCCCTCACACCAAACACGAGATATTGACCCGAAGTTGGTGTAATGTTGGGCCAACGTCGCGAACGCTGGTCCAACATTACAACAACATTGGGTCAATATCTCGTGTTTGCTGGGTTCTGATGATCAGAGGTTGACCCATTGAGTGTTTGATGCTGGGCCAGCATTGCAAACGTTAGGCCAACATCAGACACACAATAGGTAACTCGGTGTTCGCTCGAGTTTTATTCCTTGTGTATGTTTTTTAGCTGAGACAAAAACAATCAATCAGCGCCTTCTACCTGTGTAGTCCCAAGCCCCCAGAGAACCGAGCTCACAGGTGCGACGGCCGGAATGTCTTCATCTTTTTTTGATTTTATCTTCACTGCTTTTCAAAATATATGCTACTTGTTTCTAGCTTGGGAGGGGGTAATAATGTGTTACTCTTTTAAGATTGGGGTTCACATAAATTAAAACATATATAATAATACCAGTATAATCATTAACACCGTGTTATAACCGGATTTTGAACTATTTATGAGCTTTATGTATCTGTTCAGTTGGTATTGCAATCCCAGCAAACATGATAGTATGGATCCAATGTTAAATCAATCTTGGGCCAGCGTCTCAGACGGTGGCCTAACATTGATCTAACATTGGATCCATATAATATCATTTTCACTAGGATACATGTATGTCTCAGGCTGAACGTCTACATGTTGTATGTTTTTTATGTGGCCAGACCAAACCACAAACGTCTGTGTCTGGGGCGGAAGAAAACTGGAGGATGAAAATAAAGCTCATAGGGTGACTCTAAATCTTCGGTATCTTGGATGGGTTTATGTTGGCATTCCCAACCCCTTGAAACGCGGTGCTTGTTTAATGCTGGACCAATGCTGGTTTAATGCTGGGCCAGTTTATGTTGGTGCATTCTCGTAAAATGTTTCAGGGCTACTAAATTTTTAAGACATCAGAACATTTTAATGAACCAGTATGTCATTCTAATTCAATAGAATACCAATATTATGGAAATATCGCGGTTGTTGTGAGGGTGTTTAATTGATAACGTTTTACGACGTCTGCTTATTCAGATTCTATTAACACACTATAGTCACACATCAAAACGCAGGTCGTATTTGTGAGACAGGTGAAGTGAGTGGGTGATAACTAAGGGTCTTGAATATTATTACTATATTTATACTTATCATAATTCTAAACATGATCATGCATGATGACGGGTAACTTGACTTTTCGTTCAGGACTAGGGAGATGTTGTGTTACAGGCCCGAATTTCGGATTGAACAGTAATATACAAGTTGGAAATAATATATTATGTTTATTTATAAAACAAGTAAATTATACTTATCTTTTCTTCAGTGATATAAAAATAAGGACCAATGAATGAGTTTTGTAGTCTGAATTGCCGTAAACGGTTGTTTAACCTTTTAATAATGACAGTCTGTCGGTTGTGAAAGTTCTAATTTAATTCTTATTTTAGCACTAGTATATATTATTATATACCTTTGGCTTGTATTTATGTTTGGAAGTCGCCAATATTGTAACAAAACTCAACCACTAACTTTTCAGCGCGGGTATCGTCAAGTCGGTCCCCACACTGATGGAATTAAAAAGTTATAATGGACGTAGGTACCATACATGTAGCTATTCAAATAAATCGGAAAGAGCTAATTAAGACATTTATGATGATTTCAAGTATCGGTTAGTGATCTGCTTGTCATCAGAATGCTACCCGATTATGGGCTGAAGAAACGTGGTCTCGGTCTGGTCTCGGGTCAAGGTCCACAAGGCAAACACAGAGGAGGAGGAACTTGGCACATAATCCGCAAACACTGGAACAAAGTGGTGAAAAGCCAGATGGAACGTCACCCCCGCCCATCGTCGGGCCGTCGGCGGACCAGCGTCAGCGACGCTGGCCCGCTGACTGCCCGACGATGGGCCGTCATGTTTTCAGGACAAGATGACGTGGTGGGATGGCTCGCGATGTCCCCATGTCATCACCAGCTCGGCTCCAATCTCGCCCCCACGGCCAGAACTTGGACAAATGTTTGCAGAAGCTTTGGCAAGAAATTTAGCTGGCGACCCTTCGATTCAAACACCAGAAATATCCAGTATAATTATCTACCTCTAAATGCCACACTGCAAATATGTCTTTTTTTGCGTCGGGAATGTTTTCAAATTGTCAAATTAGGCGATAAATATGTACGTATATAACATGTATAATGCAGATTTTTATCTGTTCTGCTAAAGGTTTCACGGTGTTTCTATGTAATAGTTTTTCAACTGAGCCCCGAGCTTTTCAACAGTTTTGTTTATAGGTCAATACGTCCCGGCTTGGCAGACGAGCCCAGACGAAAGCAAATACCTATCTGAAGACTCTTATTATTGTCACTCCAAATGTAAATCCCCGCGGATTTTTCTGCACAATCGCTGGTATTAGGTGCACAAAACCTCCCGGTGTTGTCAGACTCTCCAAGTACTCTGATTATCGAGACATCAGATTACTGCTCCGGTGGGATGAATACTGCTTTGCAAATCCGAAAGGCAGTATTTGTTACTTTTAAGTGAGCAGCTACTTCCTTTTCGTCTACGGATGATGACATTATAATTAGTTAACACAGACAGAGCAGTATGGGTTCCTGGACATTTTAGAATGATTGATGATGATATATTTATATGATGGACGCAATTCAACTGTAAAGCACCACACTGTCGTGCTGCAATTGTTTTCCTTTCTACGACATTGTATCAAATGTAATGATAGGCTTTATAGTATATGAAACAGACATCAAAATTTTAATTTATTACCTTTTAAACAATATATCTTACTTAACTTAATATTTTTCAAAAATGTTTATTATTAGTTGACTAGAATTGAAGCAATGTTTGTACGTATGTGGTTTATGAAAGCTACTTGATAATTTTAACGTTTGACAACATATCTTGATTAAATTAATATTTGTGTGGTAGTTTTATATTTTCGTTCCCCACAATACTGAAGCACTGTCCTTGATCATTATTATAATCAAGCACGATAGAATACAATACACATCAGATGGTCAGCACGCCTTTGTGGCGACCCGTCAGAAACATATCTCAGACCCCTTGTTCCCTGCAAAGCCAGAAGGCAGCAGCTGCTCACTTGAAAAGTAAGCAGTTGTTGCCTTTTGGCTTTGTCTTCTTCCCGGCGATCATTATGCTGATGGTATTGAACCATTTGGCAAATGGAGTCCAGCGGTGCCGGAGTGATCCCTGTTTTTGTCCAGACGTCGGCAGATCCCGGCACATATACCTTGTTATCCCGTCCCCAGGTATCTGTCCTGCTTCTATTATTTCTCCACTGGATAATGATTTCATTGTACAAGCCACTGGAGAGCTGGGGCAGTACCGCGTAGTAGTGGAGGTATGAGCCATGACTCTCGATGGCGTTTCTGGCACAGCAATTTGGCAAAGTAAGCAGCTACTGTGCCTTTTCACGGGAAGGTTTTTTAAATTTGCGTGTGGGTGTTGACTTTACGAGGGAGGTGCCCGTTAATATTAATCATTTTGACGTCTAAAGTCGATCCTCGAGCTGAAAGAATTAAAATATGTATAATGGCCATAGACCCATAGCATATAGGTATTCAAATGAAGCCAATACATTTATGATGATTTCAAATAGAAAAAAAACCTCCCTGGTTTATACGAAAATATTTCAGTGCTTTAAGGCTTTATGTTATGGACAAAATTGCGTAGCATTTGGTTATGCGATACTGAACAAATTTTCCTCTGATATGCATCACATTCCATAGAAACAATAATAGTGAATCTTGTGTTCTAGATTTCTCGTGCCCTCATTTTATTGTCCGGTGGTGCAAGGAAAATAGAATCTGATTCTATTTTCCTTGGTTGGTGTGACACCTTCCTGTCTTTTGCAACATATTATTTGCCGTGTAGCAATACTTACTAATAAGTATGCAACGTGCATGTGTGTACGGATATACATACAATTCCTTTTATATGCTGGTTAAGAGCATTAACTCTTCAACCATTTAAGCGCTGATTTTTTTATAAAAACCTTGGAGACCAATTTGATTTTTTTCAATTTGAAATCATCATAAATGTCTTAGTCAGCTCTTTCTGATTCATTTGAATACCTGTGTTATAGGTCTACGACCAGTAGCAATATTTTAAATCAAGGATCGACTTTAGACGTCAGAATCTGACGTCTACAGACGTCAGATTGTGACGTCTAAAGTCGATTCCCGCGCTGTAAGGGTTAAACATTTAGACTTGCTTTGATGGTTGAAACTAGATAGAAAACTTCTTCTGTTAGAAAAATTAGTATTAATAATACGAAGAAAATAAATTATTTTCTCGACTCTCGACTCTAGGAGGCTTCTCCTCCCCCCCCCCCTTCCCCTGGGTGACCGGGTCAATTCAATAAGGCTCCTTACACGCTGTTTTACATGACTGATAAACATAATGGTTTCGAATGAAAACTAATCCGTTAATATTTGGAGAGAAGTAATTCAATTTGGCCATATGTTGATGGGGGCAAACCTGGAGGTCAGGCGGGTCCTTTGTCACCAGGAATTTTATGACCAATGTAGAACGAGAATTATTTGCATTTTTGTCAATGGAACACGGCTGTAACCGTTTGAGACCCATTTGCGGGCGATTGTGAACTGTCGTACGCATTTACGCACGGTACGCCGTGCGTAAATGCGTACGGCAGTTCACAATATACTCAACATTTTCCTTCGACGACGAGACATAAGCGTAATTGAAAAGATTTCACATGCTTGTAACGTATCGCATTTTACAGTGTAGGCCTACGGCGACTGATTAATGAGACCTCAGCGTCAAACAGGTCGCATACCCCCACGTGTGCGGTGCGCTCTCCGTGTGCAGTGCGCGCGCTGTCCGGCGAGATGATTTTACAGCGTCGCCCGAGTGGAAAATGGCCGCATTGCCTATTAATAAGCCATCATTTCTGGTCAACTTCTGCATAATTGATCAGTTTAACCAGGGACCGCTCTGACTCAGATTATAAGCCGATACAAATAAACCCTTTCCTCCCTGTGTAACTTCTTAAGCCTCAGCGCCGGTTTTTTTTCAGCTTAATTATCTCTGATTTTTTTTTTCTGGTCGTTGTATCTGCTCCCGTTTACAATATTTATCTGGTTAATTCTGTAAAAACACAATAATAATTTCCCAAATTTTTACAGTTGTTTAATGTATCAGATTGGAGCTACAGTGTCTGATGTGACACTCTGTCGAGTGTCACATCAGACACTTTCGCTCCAAGGGGCAGTGTGGTTCCATCATCATTTCTACCTTTGTCACGTTAGGGTAGCATTAACCCAACTCGCACAGTGATTATACAGTGAAGCGTAATTCATTCCCATTGTATGTTCTCTTGTGCGCTGTCAGGTAATGGCGTGCAGAAGAGATCAACTATTTTTTTAACCGAGGACCTCTATGTGTTCCTTGGTTCAACAGTTAAAGACGTGATAAAACGTAAACATCTAGTAGTGGTTTTAACTCTACGAATAGATGTTTTCTTTTAACTTCGCCATTGGTCATTAGTTCTGAAAAAATTTGATGATGCCTGGTGCACCGGTTTATCAAGTACAGTTCATGGAGTGCGTCCCAATTTCCATTTGAGATACCCAGTGAATGCTAAACGAATTATTGTGTTGACCAATAATCCTATTGGTCAGGTCCTGATCAAATTTACCCTACTTAAATGGTACGCCTTTTCCTATAAAAAAGGTCCTCATTTGCATAAATGCTAAGACCTAAACGTTTTTACTTTCAATATTTTTATGGAACCCGTAACGTGGATTATACAATTACATATTTTATTAATAAATTTTGCGTATTTATTTGATTGTGAGTGAAAAAAACAGATCAGTTTTTATAAATATATGCTACTTTTTCCCAGATTGGGCAGGGTGTCGGCGCTTTAGCCACCATCTAAATAACCTGATCATGTAAAGACTCGAAATAACCGACTGTGTGAAAGGTTGATTTAATAGCGTCCCGAATGGCACGTGACCGGTGGAAGGATGGATACTATGGCATGCCACTGGTGACACAAGTAATGGTACACTGTCGTGGGCCAATGCTGGGCCAGCGGCTAAGCCGCTGGCCCAGCATTGGCCCACGACAGTGTACGGCCTGGAATGGCAGGTCATCAATGACACTGATTGTCACGGTCCATAATGGTCAAGTCAGCGGTCACTCAGGACTGGACAGTGTCCGCAACGATGGGGTGGGGGGGGGGGGACAGACACTGGTCAACACATTGCCCAATTGTATTTTTTTCTCAAGGGATATGCATTTTTTTATGTAGGCCTTTGTGAAGATGTGTTTTTTACTTCTGTGTAATAGGATATTATTATCAACACCATGTATTAAAATGGATAAACAATGACTTTCTTGGTCATAACAAGGAGGTTATATGTCCCTATAACTTCCTTGGTGATAATATTCACCACAAAATCATGAATATTATCATTCAACGTAATCCTTGAAGTCTTTAAAACTTCGGACATTTGGTAATTGGTAATGTTGATTTTGAATTTGTCAATATCTTGGTGAAAATATAATTTTAATAAGTCATATATATATTGATATTTTATATATCATAGCTGAAAAGCTAATTTTGACTTTCTTTAATATGTGCCCCTCTGACCATGTCTGGTCAGTGACTGGACTCTTTGAGAAGTTAATCACCTCTGGTCAGTCTCATTACGGACGCCGGTCACGCTGTCCAGATAGATGACCTGTCCAAGATCAAAATGCGACCCAATGCTGTTTCACTGCTGGGCCAACGTTAGAAGTTTACAGTCATCGCTTTGGGGGTTGTTGTGTATACACTGTTCTGTTCTGGCTACATCTGTTGAATCCCGGTTGGACGAGATGTTTAGCCAGTGTTGGTGAAATGTATCGCCACCGTCTAGGACTCTGGCCCAACATTGGGCCAATTTCTTGTTTGCTGTGGTGATCTGGCTGCATCTCTGGATTCCTGCAAAGACAAGCCATTGAGCCTATGCTAGTTTGATGTTGGGCCACCGTCTACGACACTGGCCCAACATCAAACTAGCATAGGGACAATTTACACTATTTTTTTCTGCATGGATATGACATTTTTCATTAAGCCTTACACCCCACTATTCCTCTAAGCACGAATACGGATCGTTTTCAATTTCTGTCAAATCACAGTTATTGGGCACGAAATGAGTGTTCAAACACCATGATTTGCAAATGTTTGCTCTCACATTAAATAGACACGAGAAATTTTCACCCACTTGAAGTTGTGGGTCGCGCTAGCGAGATACAACTACAAGTGGGAGAAAATTTAAATAATTAAATTTAACGCTTCATGGGTTAACATTGATTGGGAATCGCAGTTATCTATATAGCTAAATGCTAAGTGTGTCATAAATATATGACATTTGCTGCGCTACGTATATGATCTGCGCATGGCTCATAATGAATGGCCTGGCTTAAAACCAGAAGGAAGACAAGGGGCGTATCGAGGCGAATGATAAGATAGATCGATACTAAGTTATCAAACAGATCAATCAAGCTGATCGCATTGTGTGTCACATACAAATGTCTAGTAATGGATTTCAGAGAAGACAAAAGTTGGATAACTATCAAATCATCATTATCATTCAATGATCGGAATTTACCATTCGACATGTTTTGATAAGTTGATATCGAGCAGCGTGATATGAAAATAAAATCGCAGTTTTTCTTTTTGCAAGTTGTGCCCTTGATATTGACATTCTGAATGTTTAGCAATTTATCAAATTGATCTTCAAAATTAGGTTTGTAATTGATTGCATTAAATTTCATTATAGAGCTGTTTTTCAACCTCTGTTTGTAACTCGATTAAAACAACATTTTTTCACGAATTTCAATTTCAAAATGGAATTGCTCGTTTTTTCACGTTTCTGCGACACACATGAAAAAAGAAGATGTTAACCCTTTTCCCGCTAAGTTATTTCATTTACATTTACTCACTCACTTGAAGTTAAAATTGGTGAAAATTATTGGATGTAAGCCAATTATGCTCATTTTTTTATGCTACATATATGAGACACATTTCACCCGAAAACATATTTTTTCTAAGTGGAAATAAAAAGATTGAAATTATTATAGCCGTGCTTAGCAATCAAATGGTCAATTGTATTTCTTTTTACATTCCAAGAAAGGATGACTCATTGCACCCACGGGTTGCCTATTTAGAATTATAGCATCTTTCTAAAGTACAGTTTGAGTGCTATGGCCACAGTAACGTATTCAATACTCTGTAAGTGATAAGTGCTTGAAATTTTTACAAAAAATAACCATCGAATTTAGCTGAATTTGATTAATTTTTCATCTGCGCCATGTGCTCATTCGCCCTACCAAATGAGCACTGGTGCAGATGAAAATAATATGCTCGCATCTTAGCAAGCAGAAGGTCAAGTGGCAGCTATGCTGTCAATAAGCGGGATTAGCGTGGACACTAGACGGACATCAATTATAAGATTATGATTTCATAATGGCCCTGCCCCCTCCCCCCCCCCCCCACTCACTGGCCATCCATAATTAATCAAAGACTCAACACCTCACCCTCGTCATGATGAACGTGTCAACAACACCACAATAAACCCCCAGCGTCCATTACCACAACAGTTTTGTCCGGGCTGTACCTATGGCCCCTATACTCTGTCCGGCGCCCTTGACCACCCCCGGCGTATAAATCTGGATGACCGCTGCCCCCGGCCTGTCTACTTCCAGGAATGCATCTGACCAAATGACCAGTGTCCATTGATACACTCCAGCCGCGCATACCCAGATGAGCTGTCCGCATAACAGCGTGGATGGTGAAATTTTCGCGATTTTCGTATTTTTACCCGCGAAAAAACGGTTCATTGAAATTGAGAATGCCAGATTTATTCATCATGTTAAATTTTATTTCGATTTCCCGGAAGAGTGGATTTGTGAAACATCGCAGGAATTATACACCGCGGAAAACTAGTAGACCGCTGTTTTTTATCGCGAAAACTAATATTGAAATTGACAATGATAGATTTCCTCACTTGTTCAAGTTTTAACATGTTTAATTCCACTTCCTGGAAAAGTGGATTTGTGAAAAATCGCAGAAATTCGTGAAAATGAGTGGATTTACAGTCTGCTGTCATCCCACGGTCATCTATCGGTCAGTCTGTCCAGTCCAACCGGCAGCAGACACAGCGCCACCGCTGGTCCAATGGCGGGCCAACGCCCTCAGGCGTTGGCCTGGCATTGGGCCAGCGCTCACCGGGGGTGTCGCCGCGGGTTTTATCCGGACTAATCGGACGCAGCAGGCGTTGGACAGTGGTCACTCTGGAGCAATCCCTGTCAGCTCAGAGGGGGATTCCCCGTCCGCCACCTCTGGCGCCATTATATCTTGTTTGCAAACTGCCCCCGATTGCCGCGTTGCCCTGCAAAGGCAAACAGCAGTAACTGCTTACTTTTCAAGTAAGCAGTTAGGTCTACTGCTGTTCGCCTTTGTGTGACAGGGTCGCGGATCAGCACTACAGTGTTACGTGATGCTGTATGAGTATTTATTTTAAGTGCCTCCAGCAATATCATATTCTATATTTATTGTATATTGTCTGTACTCAAATCGTAAGTTTACCATGCTTACTTATTATAAGGATATCTGGATATTGGGGTTTGAATTCTGTGTTTAAAGTGTTTTTCAAGTGATCAGTTTGCCCATAGCTCTGTTCTATAATAGTTCTATTGTTATCTATGAACAGATGAACGAAATTTTTCATTTAGGTTCAGTAAGTAAATTCGTACATTTCATTCATTCATTCATTCATTCATTCATTCATTCATTCATTCATTCATTCTCACTCACTCACTCACTCACTCACTCACTCACTCACTCACTCACTCACTCACTCACTCACTCACTCACTCACTCACTCACTCACTCACTCACTCACTCACTCACTCACTCACTCACTCACTCACTCACTCACTCACTCACTCACTCACTCACTCACTCACTCATCCGTTCATGTCCATCTCCTCTGATTTGACCAGATCCCTGTTATTCCATGACTCATACCAGAGCTGCCTGCGGTGAGCCGTGCTACGGTACTGATCCTGTGTGATACGCCGAAATAATTGTCATTGAAGGCCCGGCAAAGGGGTCGTCCCCGGCCCGGGGTTTGTTTGACCTCCCTGACCCTCACCCCCCCCCTTTACGTCCTAACAGGGAATGTCCTCAACCTCGTGACCCGCCCCCGTCACGAACGCTGGATCAATGCTGGTCCAGCGTCGAAGACGCTGGACCAGCGTTGATCCAGCGTTCCATCTGGATCTTCAGGCATGTCACTTGAGATAATCTTTAGCTGTGAAGTGTGGGAGATGCTCCATCATGGTGGGGGACCTCAGTTGTGGCACCGTAAACACAATTTCTCTGCTTTCTAAGAAGCGTCGTTGCTCGGTCCGATAAGTGATAAGTTCTTGCTTGGTCGCATTGCTGTGACAGTGGGCAGATAAATCGTCCGAGATTACTTGTTCAGTGAAATTACTTGCATTGGTCCTCATAAGAAAGACCTTTATTTTGCAACTAATCAACTGTCAATATTCAACGACATGCTGTTTACTGTGACGTAATTATTTGAAATCTCATCACGTCTTGTGTTATATAAAACAAATTTGCATTACTTTTGCACACTTTTTATCTGAACATAAGTCTCCAGAAATTGTAAGAGGCTAAAAATAATGTGAAAGCATATATTGTGAAGATAAACAGCAGTAACTGCTTATATTACTTCTTATGTAAGCAGTTACCATTGTTATTGCTGTTTGCCTACATCCAGTATACAATTGCGTAATAATTCCCTGCTGGGAAGAAAAAGGACGTATCGTCTTTTTAAAGTGGCCGATGCATCCTTTTGAACACGAGCGCAAATTATATTCGCGATGCCAGCATTCGCAAACTGTTCGTCGTTGCGCACTGTCGTAGACCCGGGGAGGCCTATTCACTGTGGCCCGGGCTTCATATCGTTACCTTGGTATCAGAGGGTCGTATCTGCCACTTTGGCAGGTACGACCCTCTGATACCAAGGTGACGTTATGAAGCCCGGGCCACAGTGACTATGAAGGCCTGCCCGGGCCTCGAGCACACTCACAGCATGTTTGTGAGCGCACCGCGGGCAAGATAAACAAGACGCAGCGGGGTCGGCGGATTATCCCAGGTCGTCGATCCCGACCGATGTGTTTGGTCAGATGTGTGATTCCCGACTTGGAGCACCCGGACCCCCCCTCCGCTCCTCCTGCTGTCTCACTCTCTCAATCGTTTCCGTGCTACTGTCTATCTTTGTGGAACGAAATTTTGCTTGGCGTCTCCCAGCCCAGCAAACAGAGACATCGAGCCATTGTTGGTTCAATGTTGGGCCAGCGTCGTAGACGGTGGCCAACATTGATCCAACAACGGCTCGATGTCGCGTGTTTGCGTCTTTTCCCATTCATCTCCGACCTTCAGTATACTACAGACGGTGATTTGTTTCGAATGTAATATGTGCTATTTATCCCTGGTAGTATCGGGATGCTTATAGTATTTACTTTAGCATTGTCCGCCGCCGCGGGTGTATCCGCTAATCCAGCTCTCAGTAAAAAGTTAAGTGATGACTTTTGTTCATTTTTCACAGATATGGCCTGGGGTATTCTTCCCATATAGGTTTTGGGACACCAAGCCACAAAAGGACATTTCCCAAAAAAGATCTTAATTTATGATAAATGATCCTAATATATCAAGCCGTTGGTTGGATCGCATTCATATTTGACGTGGTGCTTGAATAATATTTGTTGATTGAATAGTTTAATTGTTGCATTAATTTAATGCTTAGAAAATCATCTTTATTCTTTTTATTCACAAAGCATACTCATTGAAGTTCTGATAGTTGGATTATTGGATGAATTTAAATTCTAACCCTAATCAATTTTCATTTACATCACGTCGTTATTCGCTGGCGCGGATCGCGACGTGATGTGTAAATGAAATTAAATTTGACAATTTCGGTACTAACCGAGTTAATATCGTGCATGTGCGCTGGTGCAAGATAATCCATATATACAGGGCTGGAGAGAGGGGTGCGGGGCATGGATGAATTGACACTGATTAGCCGAGAACTAAGTGACCACACTGACCACTCGAGGGGGGGGGTGGCCGGACACGTGCTGCGCGAGTCCACGCATACCGGACCACGCAGCGATGCCATTCATGCAGATACAATGTATCAATCTTCACTGATGGTATATCAAATGATGGGGTGACGGTGTCCCAATGCTGGCCCGCCGTCGTAGACGGCGGGCCAGCATTGGGACATCGTTTTCCAGCATCTTGTGTTCGCACAGTTTCCTGCATTGACCGCATTTTCGCGATTGCGCCTCGCGCATTCAGGCCACCCGATCCGACCCTTTAGCTCCCGTGGGCTGCAAAAAGGATACCGTGAAACCAGGAAATGCTGCAAAAAAAATTGGCGAGTGATCAAATTAATTAATTGCCTGAACTATTTTTTTTGTCGATCCATTCTAGCCTTATATAACCTTTTATTTGCTCGAAATAGTTTGTTTTAAATTGTAGTACAATTTACTTTATGAGTTTATTGTATATGCTATCCTGTCAAAAGTGTTATTTATCAATAAATTAGAGCTTGTCTTGCTTATGTGTTGGTCAGTAATGGTTTTTTGGACGGACATTGCTTACTGGACACATATTTTGTAAGTTGTAGTTGAAAATTGCGTCAGCAATCTCAGCAAAAAATGACGAAATATTTGTCCGACTATCTCGCAGATTGAATAATTCGTTTAACTCAACATCTCGTCATCTATGTATTAAAGAGTAGTATCTGTCACTTTAACAATCGGCTCTTTAATACTCTTTAATACTTCGGCGAGCGACGGTGACGCTCTAACATCACGTGCTTTATCGACTTCAGTGGCTTTTCATAAATCTTGTTTGATAGCATACAGCATGACAAGGGCTGTAAATGTAGCATTATCCTTTGTTCAAATGATTTGCTCCGAAAAGTGGACGAACCATACTGTTCTGCAAAGGCAAACAGCGGTAACTGCTTACTTTTCAAGTAAGCAGTTACCGCTGTTTGCGTTTGCACAATAGTATCCATAATGGTGAAGACGATCCATTGGCGACCCTTTGACACTGGATCTCATCTTAGCGTGCGACTGTCACCATGGATTCAACAAAAGCCGGATCACGTTTCCCATAATTAGGATTACAAAAGCACCGGTAACATTCTTCTCTGATGAAACAAAAGTGCTGTGCTAACCGTCTGATCGCTGGGGCGTTAAAATGAGGAGAAGCTTCATCCTCCAAATTTTAAAATTGAAATTTCCGGTCCATTCAAGTTGTACACCTAGGGGTTTTAGGACGAAAATTTTCATGGTACTGCTTTTATAATAAAGATATTTTGTGTCACTCAAAATCATCCTCATCTACTACTAGTCGAGAATTGCGACAGCAATTCGCGGCTTGTAGTGGATGAAGATGACAATGGTAATTTTAGGCCTTAAAGGGTTAAGTGATTGAAAATTATTCAGATTTGTTGACCCTTCAAACTCTAAATTGGAGAACTAACATTTCCACCAACTTGAAGCTGTGCGTCGCTACCACGACCCAGAGGTAGCGTGCTCGGCCTCAGACCGCCAGGGGTCGAATTTCGAATCCTGTGTCTGGAGGACAGTGTCATCTCATTCATCTCACCATCCTCAGGAGGTTCTCCTGGCCCAGTTTAGCCTATATGTGCACAAAGGTGGCCTAAAGCCCGATTCATTTCATTACCACGACCCACAGCTTCATGCAGGTGAAAATTACTTGCGTTTATTTAATTTGAGACCCAATATTTTCAAATCTTGATGTTTAAACACTCATTTCATTCCCCAAAATAGTGATTTGATCGGTTAATACAAAGCGACTATTATAGGGCCTATATAACCGTGATTAGCGAGCAAATAGGTAAAAAAGGAGACGATCATTTTTAAACCTCGTTTTACCTATGAAAAGTTCGATGCAAAATGCAAGTGAAAAAGATTGAAAAATTATAATCGGGACTGGAGCCTAAAGCGTTGATATGATTAATTATCGAATAATGGATTAATGCAATAAAAAAGTCGGAGTATATTTAGTGTTGCCGTAAACTAATATATGCGAGGATTCTATAAATTTTAAATCACATCAGTGTGTGATTCAACCCTGGGCCAATACTGGTTTAATGTTTAAAACGTTGGCCTAGCTTTAAGCCCACAGTGGGCCGACGCGATGGTTTGGTGTCAGCCATAACTCAAACTCCCGTTTCTGTTTGTTCCAGGAACAAGACATTGGGAATTATTTTTCTGTAAATATGTTTATGTGCTGCTAATTTCATGAACGGCTTACGAAGACGTTTTCTCAACGGTGGCCTAACGCCGTACGGCGTTGGGCCAGCGTTAAGAAAACGTCCCGTGATCAGCCTCAATTCACGGGCGTTATAGTTACGCCAGACATCATTAGCGTCGCTTCACTTCACGTAGAACACACGCTGGGCTTCTGATGGGAGAATTGTTCAGTAGTTTGGCAAATGACCACCTCATCCTTCCCAATAATACGATGCTTCCTGAGCAAAAGGTTTATTGCACTTTTTTTATAGGATCTGCCACATTCTTGCAAAAAAAGAAGAAAATTCAATACGTTGTTTGTTGTGAAAATGGATGTTTCCTTCAGTTGATGATATCTCGATAAGGAATAGTCATATATTTTAGACAATTCAATATCGTAAACAGATTATTCAATTTATTGCATGAAGATGGGCGAACAGCTTCACTTCTCTGTTGAGCTCATAGGTTAAATTGCGCCAGGAGAGCCTTCTGAGTATTGGGAGTTCTCTCAGAGGCCGAGCACGCTACCTCTCTCTGTCAATGCGGCTTCCCACAATACTGATTTTTTATGAGGGGACGGGGAAGAAACATTTTGTTTGTTTGAAATGCTAGAGCAGAAGACGAACTGCCCCCCCCCCCCCGAGCTCCGGCGTGACAGGCGGACAGCGTTTAACCACTACACCAGGGCCCCCGCCTTAACGGATTAAGGAAGTCGGAATTAAATTAGGAATTAAATGAGCTTGGTGACACCAAGGAGGGTATACCCAGCAAACACAAAATATTTGCATAGCATTTTGTGCACTGCTGGACCAACGACGAGAACGTTGGGCCGACGCTGTACAGATGTTATACAAATGTTTGTATATGTGTTTGTCGGGTATAACCTGATTTGTGTCAGATTGGCAGTTCAGATAGTAAGCCTATAATATAATGTTATTTGTACTTTTATGGACACTTTCATCTTAACATATTATATCTAAGCATATAATATTTTGACACTCTGGCGATCCATACACAGGTGGCTGCGTGAACACGATCCAGGGTTTAGGACTTGAGCCGCCGGAACAGATCCCTGCTGTTATATAACCGTCTAGCGGCGGAGACTGACCTCCTAATGGTGGACTGCTCCCGTCGCGTTCACACGGATCGCTAATATCCGGATCGTGTGATCCCTGTGTCCGGATCCATTGCTGGATTGACGTCGGGCCGACGGCTCCGCCGCCGGCCTGACGTCAATCCAGCAATGGATCAGTCCGCGAGGCTCCAGGCGCCAGTGAAGTGGTTTTAAGCAGAGTCCAAGGGAGATGAAATCCCCAGATGGCAGAAGAGAGTAAGGCCGTTGTCCAGAGATTTGATCGAGGAAAATATGGCAGACCTCATCGTTTTTTATTCCTCACAAAGGAGACGCGAGAATTATGTATGACGTCATTTACATAACTAAAATTGAAAAAATATTATTTTATTAGCACTTTTAAATAATTCATTAGGTGAAACGTGACTTCCACCAGCAAGATTTAAAAATTGTTGTTCTCCTTTTAATAAATCTGAATAATTTTCACTCACTTAAAGCTGTGGGTCGCGTCAGATAAAAATTCAAAATAAAATAACTGAACGCTTCAGGGATTTCTATGCACGAATTGCCTTGTGTTGCGTGTAAACGCTAATTACCACGAGGTGTAATTAACTGTAATCTCTCAGATCTCTTCTCTGGGAGTGGATAATGTGGAATAATCAGTCTCCCATAATCAAGGCATCTTCTCTCATGGAATTATCGCGTGATTTCAAATCGGACGACATCACGCGAGTAATTAAACTACGGTTTATCACCAACCCGAGTTTAATTGTTTTAATTTAGGGTGATATTGATATACTAGACCCTTATTTTTTAAAATTTTCACCCAGTTGAAATTGTGCTACCGCGACTCACAACTTCAAGTGGGTGAAAATTACTCATATTTATTTAATTTGGAATCAAACCTTTGCAAATTTTGATGTCACTTATTTCATGTATTGGCAGCAACTGAGATTTAACTGCTAAAATAGGGAATTAAAAAACTATTATTGTCGTCCTTGGCGCTTTAAAGTTTAACCCTTTCACCGCTGAAATATGTTTGTATAAACCATGGAGACCAAGGGTTTTATTCAATATGAAATCATCATAGATGTCTTAGTTAGCTCTTTCCGCTTCATTTGAATACCTGTTTTACGGGTCTACAGTCATTATAATTTTTGTAATTCTTTAAGTACGGGGACCGTCTTTAGACATCAGAATCTGACGGATTCTGACGTCTAAAGACGGTCCGCGCGCTTAAAGGGGTAATATAAGAAGATGAAAAACCTGGCACAGCTGATTTGAGTCCAAACTTTGGACAAACAGCTCACTAACCAGATTGGTGAAATTGCGCGCGCGCCGCTCGCTTCCTGCACATTGTGTGACGCGCGCCATTTAGCAGGCTCATCATAAGGACAGGTCCACCGCCAGTCAACCGTCCACCCTCTGCACACTAAAGCAAAGTAAAAAGGCAGTATATACTTATTTTTCAAGTAAGCTTTTACTGTCTTTTGACTTTGCACGCCGGAAATGAAATTAATGAGGTTTTTGGCCACCTTTGTGCACATATAGGCTTAACTGGGCCAGGAGAACCTCCTGAGAAGGGGAGATGAATGAGATGACACTGCCCACCAGACACAGGATTCGAAATTCTTTACGAGTGAGCAGGGAAGAAACATTTTGTTTCTTTGAAACTTGTATGCCAGAGCGGGGTTCGAGCCCGCAATCTCCAACTTCCCAATCAGGCAGCTTTAACCACTGCACTAGAGTCCCCGCCTTGCACGCCAAAACACATGGGGTCATAGCCCAAAAAACACAGGACATTGATCTAATGTTGGTTTAATGCTGGGCCGACGCGTATACGGCGTGCCAACATTGAACCGACATTTGTTCAATGTCTCGTGTTTGCTGGGCAGTGGGAATTAACCCACTCGTGCAGATATATGCGCTCGCTATTTATTAGCGATACAGTTCATTTTTCTCAATTTTTTATCACAAAAAGTAAGATGTTATTCAACATTTACTTATTCAATGATGACAGAAGAAATATCTGGTTATTGTTACATAATAAATTATGCCCTAGATAAGATGAAATAATTATTTAAAATTTGTGTTTTTGTTTCTTCATCGAATATTAACCCTTTTAGTTTGACAACAATTAATGCATTTTATTTCTCTCCGTTTACTGACAGTGACTGTTTTTAACCCTTTTCCTCTCAAGTTATCTTATTTAAATTTGCACTATATTTGTTCACTTTGAGACCAAATAATTGCAAATGTTGATGTTGAAACACACATTTTATTCCCAATAATAGTGATTTTAATATGCTTGTAAAAAAGGATTAAAGGATTGTTGTCGTGCTCAGCGCTTAAAGGGTTAAAATTGATATCATATATAAATTACACTCGGTTTTAGTGTCGTACTAAGCGCTGAAAGGGTTAAAATTGATTTCATAAATAAATTACACTCGTATATTTCTAAAAGCAGACCTGCTATTAAAACACGTTTGGTTTTTTGCTTGTCCTTCCACTTAGTTTGGAGGCAAACCTGGTCCGGTTTAGCCTATTATGCGAGCAGAGTGACATAAAGCACAATTCAACTCGCATCAATAGCCTAATGGCGTTGAAAAAATGTACCTGTACCGGTTTGTAGAAGATGAAGCGGTCTTCGATTAACAGGCCAGGGGAAGTCCCCCCAAATCATTCCCGAGGGAAAACGGGATCACGTTGCCCCGGGGCCGAATCCAGCCAACACATGGCGCTGCCCAATGCCGGGTTAACGTCGGTCCACCGTCTGCGACGCTGGCCCAGCAATAACCCAGCATTGGGTGAACGCCTCGTGTTTGCCGGGGACCAGGAGCTGCAGAATAGAGTAGGTCACCTGACGGGGAGTAAGGTTTCTCTCTGGTTGCCCGCGGGTGTGGAGGGAAGAATGGACGAATTTGTACCTTTCTAAAGGCTGTGTTTGTCACATCCCAGCAAACACGATGCATTGACCCAATGTCGTTGTAATGTTGGTCCGCCGTCTTCGACGTCGGCCCAACATTAAAACAACATTGGGTCAATGCCTCGTGTTAGCTGGGATCTTGCCAATGTCGAGGTCGCCTCCCCTTTCAATCAGTGCTTATACAGTGCATTAACCCTCACAACGCGCAAAAAATGGTTGTATAAACCATAGAGAACAAAGGGTTTTTTCATTTTTGAAAAAATAAATATCTTAGTTAGCTCTTTTCGCTTCTTTTGAATACCCGTGTTATGGGTCTACAGGCATTATACACCTATAATTCTTTCAGTGCGGGGGTCGCACCTTTATAAGCTCTGAACAAGTATACTAGGACGTGGTTCTAGAATCCTTGTTCTGAACGACCAAATTTCACTTTTCAGTTACTTGAAGTTGATGTGAGGCTCTGTCACCGAGAGGTAGCCTGTTGGAGCTCAGACTGTCTTGGCTCAAATTTCAAATCAGGTGTCTGTGTACACGCTATTTTGCAAATATACACGGTAGATGATCAATTTTGTGATATATGTACACATCAAATAAAGATAACTGACAATTGTCTGGCATCATTTTCTCGCACCAAAACCAGAGATACATGTACATGTAAAATAGCTTCAAAGTGTTCTACATCATCGACATCATACACTCTGGAAAGCATAGAAACCTAATTAAAGCTACAAAACAAAACAAAACTGTAGTTGTTTATTATATACATAGAAAAGTACATACAACCAGGTTATGTGTAAAAACAATAGTGAAAACTATATCATGTATATGGTACTTTTAATTTACACATACATACATACTTACATCTGTAAATAAAGGTGAAACTTGGAGGGGATAATAACACTTTTGTTAAAAATCACGGTTGAGGATATGTTTTGCCATGAATTAAAAGGTTCAAGGAAACGTTTATTTTCAAAGAGAATGGTAAAAAAACATGCAAAATTAATCTTGACATAAATACATGTAATTTGACTATTCTTGGAAGATTGTTTGACATAAAAAAATGTCAATCAAAGTCATTGGCAAACCTTTTAACACAATTAACTCACCTCCGTCTTTTCTGTTTCGTAGCATTCGCTTTATCATAGACAAAAAAATCCGACGGTGGTGAGGCTACAGATGACAAGAGTGTGGCTTCCCGGCTCCCTCCAATTAGCGTGATTAAGGTGTTGTTAGGCTGATGCTGAAGAAAAATAGAGCACATTTTACCTGTCAGCATAATTATGATGAGAAAATGATTTTAATGATTGAATTGTTTTACATGTTTGTGTTCTGTGGGCTCGTATTCTCGTACAAGTTACGATATATCGTATATAGGCTTCGGATTGGTCGAGATGGCCATCTCGATCAATCCGAAGCCTACGAGATATTGTAACTTGTACAAGAATAGGTGCCCATATATTAAACATACTTTTTAAGTCTGATATTAGACTATTTTATCTGTATTTCCGTATTCGATACGTCAGCCAAACGATAGTAATTTATTCACCTTTTGTAATAAAGCACAAGAACCACCTGTTGTGTCTCGCTACCGCGATCCACAACTTCAAGTGACCGAAAATTACTTGGATTTTTTAATTTAAGTCACACCGTTTTTAAATGTCAAATATTCAGGACATGTGTTACTTCTGAAAACTGGTTTTAGATTTGTTGATAAAATCACTGCAAAGCAAAATGCAGTATCTGCTGACTGGTACCATGTTGTACTGCATTTTGGCGTTACATGTATATTTCGCGAGGATGGTAGTGAAACACAAGGGACATACCTGTTCCCGTATCCGCAAGTGCAGGCGTAGAGATCGTAACGTATACCGTAATACGGATCACTTGCGGACACGAATCACGCTGATGACCAGATGACATACATCATGTCATGTACGTAGAAATGAAAACGTAGATTGGTATGGTGATTGTTCTGATGTTGATTTGTTTTCTGTTACAGGTGGAGCCGGCGCCCAGTGATGCGAACAAGGCGGAGAAAGTGCGCATCGCCATCGAAAAAATAAGGGATTCGAACCTGACCAAGGTAAACCTATGTTTTTAACTACGAGATAAAACAAAATGGATGAGATGAAAATAGTTATACGAATGACACACGTAGTCGTAAGTGCCATTTGCTCAAGTCGCACTTACGACACTGTTATCCGGAGATGATAATTTTTATCTATTTTTTAAAATATTCATCTCCCCTACAGCAATGCTTGGCTTCTGGATGTCGCAGACCTTGGTTCAAGGTCTGCGACATCCAGAAGCCAAGCTTTATTGTGGGGAAGATGTAAAATTGTACAGCTATTGAACTTGTATACTGATTCTACCCTTTAATAGCAAGTGAGTAGGCCCCTATATACCGTATCCGCGGCTCGTGTATAGCGCCTCGTGAGCGTCACAAACAAGGGAGGCGTGGACACGCAGAGCCAAACGACAGTAACTGCTTGCTTCAAAAGAGAGCAGTTACTGTCTTTTGATTTGCAGGGAGAAGGTGTGGACACGCAACCTCTGCCCAGAGGCCTTTTGTCTCCCCCATCACCAGCCTTTCACTGCCCCTTAACCAACCCTTTCACTGCCAGGGCATTAGATCAACAGTGAGTTGTCGACTAATTGGTCGTGTGTGGACACATCGTACGGATAATATATTGTTTTCATAGTGTACATAACAACAGTTTTATATGTTGACCAACGTTCCTTAATTTGTCAGTTGAGCGTATTGTACACTCTACTTAATATTCTACGATTTCAAACTTTAACATATTGTTTAAACTATTACACAATGCATACACTACTGACCTTGTCCGCATGAGGAGTGTCGGCAATATCGCAAATGTTGACCCTCTGTCGCCATGGTGATCAGCATAGAGTGCATCTAGAGTCATAAATAAAGCAAGTTCAAGATATATATTCCCATCTCAAACACCACATTGCAAGTTTAAATATGTCGTGTTTCAGCATTTTGTTGATGAGATCAAATAGGGGCCTAATTTCCATGGCTGAAAAGATGCAAATTTAGTGAAAACCTACCCTTAATCCTTTAAGCGCCAAATTATTTAAAAAATTGTAATTTTCATCCACTTGAAGTTGTGTCTCGCTGACGCGATCGACAACTCATGTGAGTGAAATTTACTCGGATTTGAAAAATGGCGGTCGACGATTTTGATTTTTTGTTGCTTTAACATGTTCAACTTTAACATGTTTGAAAGCTCGTACTTAGTGTGATAATGACAAAAACAAATATATTCGGGGATGGCGGTTAAAGGGTTAATAAACGTGAAGGCTTAACCCTCCCAATACCGTGTCTCCACTTAAATGTTCTGCCATAGCATTCATCTAATCACTCTAATGTCCGGTGTAATAGATACAATAGTCTACGTTACCGTACCATTAGAACATCATTTGATACGGTTGAGTAGGTGAAGGTACACTGTTTGTTGACACGAGCCTGCAATTTGTCGCTCAGAAACAAATTAAGACGATAAGCTTGAAGAGGTCAGAGGACTAATCCTAGGGTTTTCATTAATTTAGTTAAAAGCCCGGCCGCAGGCGGCGGGGTTATGCCAGACTGACCGTACAGTGGACAGCCTCCCCCCCCGCTTGATTCTCAATGACGTCTGGAGCCTGCCCCCTGTCGACCGAGCTCTGCCCCCTAGCGACCGCACCGTCAACTCATCAAAAACTGTCATGGCCGCCGCCACGGGAAACGTACGGTGGCTTAATGTTGAGCCACCGTCCGCGACGGTGGCTCAACATTAAACCACCGTGCGTTCAATATCTCCAATTTGCCGAGATGCTCTTTCCGGGGAAACGGCGTTCAACCCTGAATGCGCGACACTCCCCAACATTGGGCCAACATTTCACATTCGCCGAGATGTCAGAAAATATTTGAAGATTTTTTCCGCCATCTTAGATAACGAGACGACGTGCTTTTCTTTCTGAATGGACACCACAGACAACCGAATCCAGTTCTTTGTCTGAAAACAAAGGAGTGCAGCCCGTTAAAAATCCCTCAAATATATTTATCTGCAATGCTGTTATTATTTCTATAAATATATTACTAGGTCTATAGCTTACATCAGTCAGCAATATGTCAAAATCGTTGACCATAGTTTTGTCAAATCTGAATAATTTTCACTCACTTGAAGTGGGAAAACTCCAAGTGGGTGAAAATTGCAATTAAATAATTTGGCGGTTAAATGGTTAAAGCTGGTAAGTCTAATTAAATGCCACGAGGGTTTCTATTGAACGCTCATACAGAAGTGTCATTTGGGTTAGTCATTTTTGTGAATACACTTTCAGCTGAAAAAAACACTGAATATGCCAGATTAATATCAGCGCGTCGTGTATCGAAGTGTACAACTATGCGATCTAAGTTTTTATTAATACGACACCGGAGTTCTAAACCTACGGTACACTCTCGTCACCCACCCCGTGGATTATGTTACCCGTTGAGGGACAACAGTCACGCCTCCTTTATTCAACGGTCTGTTCTCATGTCTCACATAATGTAAATACACCCTGAAAGTCCACAGAAAAAACCTGTCGTAAGTGAGTGGATATTTCTTTACGCCGCTTTCTGCACAATCATGGCAATATCGCGACAGAAGGAAGTCCGAAATCGGGACTACACCCTACTCTTATCGAATGACTCCCATATTTGTAACCCTTAGTGCAAAGCTGAAAGGCAGTAACTGCTTACTTATAGTAAGCTGTTACTGCCTTTTGTCTTTGCACGGTGGTTTTACTGTTGGTTTTAACATTGTAACGGGACTTTGAGCTCTTATGTGGAAGCTGTCGAGAAGCCCGGGGTTTGAATCCCGCTCACTGCAAGCAAATTTCCAAGATATCTTTTCTCTGCTGCAGCACTCCACCTCGGAGACGGTGTAAAGCTGGTAATTATGCGATTTATTTAATATCGGCTCCGTCGCGATATTGCCTTACTGTGGACACGTCGCAACCTTGGTTTTCTCCGACCTTGGTCTCCACACCTCACAATTTGTACCAAAAATAATAAACTCAGATAAAAATCACTTCTAATATATGGAAATGTTTGGGATTTGTAAAATCAAGTCACACTGTATGTCAGTTTCACAAATTTGAAGACATTTTTCAGTTATAAAAACTGGTTACCCACGTGTGATTAAAAACACTAGAATAGTTAGTTAGCATAGTCGACATCCGTACTCAAGGGGGTAAACATAACATAGCGTTTGGATATTTTACCTCCAAAGGTTTGCTGTGTACACTACAGTTAAATACACTAGAAGCTATACTATAATAGGTGGAATAATTAGGTCAACGGGTGACGTTTTTAAATTTCGGAGACTGTGAACGGTGCACTGGTAAGATGCGAACACTTCAAAGTGAAATTTTAAGTGATATGGCCACAGGTTGATTTGTGACTGCTCGCCGAGTGGGTGTAACTGGACATAATGACGTGTTGTCTGGCTCTCGTGTATAGTGGCAGGGTGCCGTTATACCACGGACATTTGAACCCCTTGAGCGCTAAATTAAATAATTTCAATTTTCACCCACTTGAAGTTGTGTCTCGCTACAGCGATCCACAACTTCAAGTGAGTGAAAATTACTCGCATTTGTTCAATTTGAGACCAAACATTTGCAAATCTTGATGTCTAAAGACACATTTCGTTCACAATAACAGTGCTTTGATTGGGTGATTATTCCTAATAAAACGGATTAAAAACGACTTTAGTCGTTCTTAGCGGGTTAACCCTTTAACCGCCGGTGCCGCATATATTCGGGTTTTCATTTTTTAGTAGCACATTGTGTACCACCTCTTGAACATGTTAAAGATAAAATGTGACATCAATCAGCAATATTTGAAACAGTTGACCTCCATTTTGTCAAATCTGAGTAATTTTCACTCACTTGAAGTTGTGGATCGCGTCAGCGAGACACAACTTCAAGTGGGTGAAAATTCAGAACGAATAATTTGGCGATTAAAGGGTTAAACAATGGCCTGTTATTACGTAGTTTGTTTATGGCTCACTACACAGCTGTCGTAAACTTGATCTTCCCGAATTGTTTGAATACTATGGTGCTGTATTGTCCTTCATTCTGACGGCGTCATTCTGACATTCGAATTGAAAAGAGAATTTCTATTTCAAAGCGAGGAGTAGATCACCACAGGAACACACATGGTACTGTGCTTAACACTTTCACCACCAAAGGTCACTTTTGTAAAATGAATGATGTGGCATGCGACTTACAAAAGGTTCAAAGCTGATCGAAGATTAACGACGTTTACTTTATATAAAGGCTTAATTTATACAAAATACTGTGAAACTTTTTATTATAAAGTTTGTCAATTCCCCCTTTTTTTTTGTTATTTTATATGAAAGTTATAATAAATAAAATCCTGTAGTGTTCATCACGTGTTCAGTTCTAGAAAGACAGTTTAACAACATCGATTATGCACTTAGCATGTGGCGGTTCATTTAGTATCAGCACTAAAATAATTCAAATGAAATCGAAAGAAAAAGTATAATCGCTATTTTGATTTTATGGGTGTCTTTGTGATAAAAACAGAATTACGATCACATTTGACCTGGCACCTTTAATTGTACACCCAGGTGCCGTACTGTGTGACGCCACCAGCTGACGCGGTACGCTACTCAAATGTTAGCCTAACGCTGGGTTAGCGTTAGGCTAACGTTTGATTGAGGTCCTCTGGGGTTTCGTCCCAGGCGCACGCCGGTTGATAGCTCTGACTGATAATTACGCAAAATTTACTGCCATACCGGTCTGCCTATTAATAAGGAGATCTCATCGCCCCGCCCCGTGGACATGTCATCATGTGGGACGTTTTAGGGACTGCGGACTGGGATAGCTGGTTTAGAAATGAAATGGTCATACCAGTTCGGAGGCGGAAACACAGACATGTACAACAGCTACTGTTATTTTGTCTTTGCACTACTATGAGATAGATAGGTTTTTTTGACAAGTAAAAAATTCGACCAGCCCTTGCCATCTCTCAGTAATACAAGTGTAGCCCTGTATTTAAATAACACCGGAATGACACGGGGTTGGGTGATGTGTATGGTTTCCAGACCCCTGATTGTAACGTTTTGTTGTAAACTATTAAGCATTTCGTAAAAAGGACAGCATCCCATTGGACTCCAGATGGCTGATATGTGTCAGTGAATTTTCTGTATGGACCTATTACGCTGTACAGAAAAATGGTTGATATTCTCTATTCTTCGTGCACCCCTTTTCTTTTGATTATAGAACAGGGAAAATGTATTTTTGGGCTCCTGTTCGCCTTGTCATTCGCGGAATATATATCTGTTTTGATGTCAGCCAATTATAAGAAGTTTGGTGATTTTAATTCCAATATTCTGGCCCATCATCCTAGCCCCATGTATTTGATCTGATTTTCATTCATCTTGAAATATGAATACAAATGACCTCATTAAAAAATAAATAAAAAACCCAAGCATAATATAGAAAATGCTCGGAACGTCCTCATTGTGACGACTTATGCCTATGTGGAACTGTATTCGATGACCTCTTTTAAAAATATGCCAGTTGCGGTTCTACGCCAAGAGGCAGCTTCAAAAAGGTAACCGTGGCGCTTCGGGCTTCATGCATGGTGAACTCAATTCGAAAATTGCAGCAATATGGCCTGTAAACGATTCTCTTTTCTCTTGCCCTTCAAAACATTTCGTCTGGTTCATTTGACTTGATGAATATTTCCGTGTAAAATGGCTCCGGGGCAGACCTGACTACCACCTGGCGGCGAGAGGTCACGTCCTATGTGCGCGCGCACGTGTATATCCGGGTGGTGGACCGGTGAGGTCACGGGAAATTTACACCCCTTTCCCGCTGTGCTATTCAAACTATTGTGTCCCATTTTACTATTAAAATACAAGCTTGTGACCGTTTGTACATGTATAAATGTACGTTTTCAACTAATTCTATAGTTTGTCCTCTAAAACTCTTTGACAAGTTGTTCCATTACAGAGCGAATCGCCTGAGATGTTGGTCTTCCAATAATAAACGTTGATATGTCAATCAAGGTATGAATTCAACCCGTTCACCACCGAAGCTCACTTGTGTAAGCTGAATGATATAGCGTTCAATTTACAAAAGTGGACTTTGAAAACGTCAGTGTTAGAAAACTAAATGACCTGAACATAATGTTTGTTTGTTTTCCTTTTTTTAATTTTTACTTGTATTTACCCTTCAAAACAATTCGCCTGGGGCCGTATTCTCGTACAAGTTACGATATATCGTAGGCTTCTGATTGGTCGAGAGGGTCGAGAGCCCCTGGCTCATTTCAATATTATTTTATTTCGTTTTAAAATATTATATCTGACTTGAATTTTTGTCTTTATTTTCAATTGCCGCACATAAGCATAGATCTAATATATTATTTAACAATTTGATGTACCACATGGCTTGTACATAAACGTTTATTTGTTTGTTGCATAAGAAATAATGTTATCAAACCTAACCGTTTGCAGGGTATTCGTGTTGGTTGTCCGGCGGACAACCAACATTTTGAACCTGATTTCCAGCCCTGATTTGGACATGCTGAAATCCACCATTTAAATGGGCCTTTAAGTTTAATTCGTCGGTTTATTTAAAATATTTCGAATTTAGGGATCATGACAGAGCGGGACTCTCTGGTCCGGAAAGGGCTATCGCGCGATAAACCACGCGGCAGTTGATGAAAATATCGCGGCAGCTGCTGTTTTTCCTCCACTTTGATCATCATCAGGCCGGTTTTGGACGCAAATCCCGCCTTTAACAAATTGTCACTTCCCCTGCCCTCCTGTTAATAACTGTATGATGACCAGCGAGCCGCGTCCACCAGCACCCTTTGTCTGCTAGGAGGTCAATAAATCTGGTGAGGTTTTGATTTTATATTTGCGCCGGGTTTCGCTTTTGCAAATTTCGCGTGACGCGAAATTCACAAAAGTGAAACCCGGCGTGTGTTGGGACACACGTGAAAATTTTGATTATTACAACGCTGACAGATTTGTATTTGCTCAATTTTATATCTTATCATCTCTTCTGTTATTGTGATCAATGAACTACTGAGACCCACACCCTTTGTGTGCTAGCGGCAGACATGGTCGTGTGAATTTTCAGTTGATATAATGACCCTTCCCTGCTCTAATAATGGTACTTGGTGACCCTTACTGCGGGGAACAGGTCAATTGGTGTAATTCTGCGTGGTTTAATTGGTCAGCTTTATTGGTATCCAAATCTCGTAAAATAATGATGTGGTATAGGTATATATTCAGGCGGCTCTTAGTGTATTAATTTGTGAAATGGTATAATATGTAGTTATACATGAGCATTATTGTTGCATCTTCTAGGATTATCAGGTCAAATTGCGGGTCTATGAACTTTTTCTGTTTGCATTTTTTGTTTGCGTTATTGTTGTTGTTGTGTTATTGTTTTAATGTTGGCCCAGCTTCCTAGACGGTGCGCCAACATTAAGACAAAACTGGTTCAATGTCTTGTGTTTGCTGGGAAGCAAGCATTTCCAGCAGGCGCAAGACACTGACACAATGTAAATATAATAATCTTGTCCCGCTGTCTGCGACGCTGTACCAAGATTGAACCAGCACCGGGTCAACATCTCGTGTTTGCTGGTCTGCCCCATATAGTCCATTTTTAAACAATTGAGAATACCCTAGTTTATTGCCTTTTTTTCAATGCACCACAAACATATTTTTAATATTTTACCACATTTGTCCTATTGGAGGTGAAAGGGTGTATATGTTTGTTACTCTATAAATTTGATTAAAAGTGTACATTTCTTACTTTGTGAAATAGCAGATACCCAAAGGGATGGTATATTGTAATTGTAATTAACCTTTCTTTAAACACATAATTGTAATTATAATTGTAATTGATTTTTTCGCAAGTCATAATTATAATTGTAATTAACTATATTTAGAAAGTCGTAATTATAATTGTAATTGATTTTTGTAATTGACCCCAACTCTGTAAAGGGCCTTTGCACCTGAAAATAATATGTATGCTACAACACTGTAGCGTACGATTTTTTTATTTAGCACTTTAACTGCCTCTCCTGATTATATTGGGCGGGGGCCCTAGGGTAGTGGTTAGCACCGCTGCCTTTCACGCCAGAGTTCGGGGTTCGGTTCCCGGTCTCGGCGGTTTGAAAGAAACAAAATTGTTTCTTCCCCATCCACGTGTGAAAGTCAGTATTGTGGGGAGCCTCCGTGACCGAGAGGTAGCGTGCTCGGCCTCAGACCGCCAGGGCTCGAATTTCGAATCCTGTGTCTGGAGGACAGTGTCATCTCAATCATCTCACCATCCTCAGGATGTTCTCCTGGCCCAGTTTAGCCTATATGTGCACAAAGGTGGCCTAAAGCCCGATTCATTTCATTTCACTTTATTTCCTGATTATATTCGTTTTTTTTACACTTTAATTAGCACATTATATGTCAGCTTCAAACATGTATGTTATAGGGGCCTATAGACAACATGATATCAATCAGCAAGATCTCTGAATCGTTAACCTTCATTTTCCAAATTCTGAATAATTTTCACCCACTTGAATTGTTGATCGCGTCAGCGAGACACAACTTCAAGTGGGTGAAAATTCCAATTGATCATCTTGGCAGTTGAAGGGCAGACCGTGGCACGCTGAGGGTGCCATCCACCCTTTGGATAGTCCCCCCCACCGGGATCATCCCCTGTCTATTGTTATACAGCATTGGATTAATCACGGATCGGGGGGGGGGGGGGCTGTGATCTTCTTTCTTTTCACGTCTTCACCAATGAACCGGCTGACCTTGACATCGACTAATAACGTCATGGCCTGACCATAGATTCCTAAAGAGACGTTGACCCAATGTTGTCTTTATGTTAGGCCAGCGTCAGTGACCCTGGCCCAACAATTAAACCAACATTGTATCGACGTCTTGTGTTTGCGGACTAAGAAAGTCTGGGAGGGTGCCACTTGGTCATTGTTAAAGCACACTGGACATCGTTGTTTTAATATAGCGCCAACGTCGGCGGCTTTGGTCCAATATTGAGCCAACATTGCAGGAATCTGCTCTATTTGTGCAGCATATTTAAAGACATTTTTTTGAGGAGGCCCCGCATCAACTGCACATATCAACACTGATGGTGATATTAAAACGGTTGACATTTTTCTGTCGCCGGATCTGTCGCGGACATCCCCAGTTTTATCGATCGTTGACCTCATTCCCCTGTGAGTGCCGATGTCCAAACAAAGGGTCTGGTCCGTCACTATATCTGAATAAGCCTACATGTATTACGATTTCAGACAGGGTTCCTCAAATTGTGCCAGCGAATTTTTTGAGTAAAATATCCGATCATTGTCTTGGGGGGGGGGGGGGGGAGGACGTATTTTCGAAGTTGCACCATTTGTTTGACCATGCAAAATCAATTTAAATCAATGTATCTTGTTTGTTGGGTATGTACACACACATAATTATCTCCAGTTTTATCTCCAGTCTCTGCAGTGGAGGAATAATCATCTGTAGATGATTGGTCGATATAGACATTTTGACCAATCACACGCCAAAGATCTGGGCCACCGTTTTAACGTTTTCAGCGCGGGGACAGTCTTTATACGTCAGCATCTGACGTCTGTAGACGTTCAAGTACAAAGCCGTAGGCCTACAACATAGGTACCCGGTATTCAAATGAATCAAAAAGAGCTAACTATGACATTTATGATGATTTCAAATTAAAGATAACTATTTAGTCTCCTTGTTTTCTATACAATTAATTCAGCACTTTAAAGATTAACCCTTTAACCGCCAAATAAGTCATTTTAAATTTTCACCCACTTGAAGTTGTGTCTCGCTGACGCGTTCCACAACTTCAAGTGAATGAAAATTATTCTGATTTGACAAAATGGGGTCAACTCGTTTTAAATCTTGCTGATTGATGTCACATTTTATCTTTAACATTTTTAAAATGTGGTACTTGATGTGCTAATAAAAAATTAAAACCCGAATATATGCGGCACCGGCGGTTAAAGGGTTAAGACTATCAACTCCAGTTTGGCTGTATTCTGGCCATAAGAGTCCTTGGCGGGGGTCATGTCCCCTTCATTGTGACCAAGAGTATAAAAGATGTCATAACTCAATTAACCCTCATGCCCCAACCAGCAAGCACGGGGCATTCACCCAATGCTGTAGTCCAACATTGGAACAGCATTGGGTGAATGCCCCGTGTTTGCTTGGCAGTCCTGTAGAATGTGTTCATGCTGAAATTCGCATTCCAGTAAGTGGTCATACAGTATGGAAACGGTGTTTTCAGATCGATTCTGGGGCACAAATCTACTCGACGTTTCAATATGCTCCGTTATCTACACCTAATTGATGGGTCTGGATGATAAAATCTAGTCCCAGTATCTATGAGCGGACGGGGATGTTTGTAAACAAGCGTGGTCTTGATAGTTTTAGGGCTGCAAATGTCATTTGCTGATCGAATTTATGGGGCTCTTGTATGGAGACCAGTCGGAATTGGTTCCACTGCATGGCAGCAAGCCCGCTTTCGCTTGTCCATTGCGGCAACCACTGCCAACTGAAAATATTAACAGACAGGAATGTTGTTTTCTGTACGTACGTAGCAAAAGATCAGTATGTGGGGCTTTAGGTCACTTTTGTATATACAGAGATTAAACTGGGTCAAAAGAACCTCCTGGGGATAATGAGATGAATCAGATGACAAGTTGTCCTCGAAACACAGCTTTCGAAATTTGGGCTCTGGCGATATGAGGCCCAACTTTAACTTTTCTTTGCTTAAATTCCCCACAAGAAACTTACTCCTAAAATTTATTAGCAAAAAAATCTCGATGTATGATAATTTAAATAGATCCTCATAAACAATCATTAGACGAAGCAGATTAAAACTTGGCATATGGCGCAAAAGTTATTTCAATGTTATTTCAAGGTCAAATAAGCTGCTTTGTTAATGTATGAAAATCGCATTATTGCGCAGTTTGACCGCTGCCGATGATTCGCATTATTGCCAACTTGGGCAAAGCAGTGTTAACCCTTTCAAGCCTGAATTTACCACTTTCATCATCATCCACTACAAGCCGCGAATTGCTGTCGCAATTCCCGACTTGTAGTGGATGAAGATGACTTGAAGTGAGTGAAAAAGTGAAGAAAATTGCCACGTATTGGTGAACCAGTTTCATGGAAATATTCTTTCTAAAAGCTTTGGTTGTTGGAGAATTAAGTCTGTTTTCGGGGATGTAAAATGATGCTTTAATGCATCGTGGGGGCTTAAAGGGTTAGTCTGTGACAGAGGGAGTAATTTCTCCGTCAGCGAGCCTGTTTATTTACAGATTCACATAACGACGTGTAAACTATTAGCCGGCGTGGTGTGCGCATGCATAGTGGCTGCGACCCTCCTGTTTTAAATGACAGGATGGTTGACCATGGCACTCGTGTCTTTACCGGCGCCGTGGCACGTGCAGTCGTGCTGCAGGATTTAGCACCCGAGTGCAATGCCGCTGAGCGACAATCCGACGAAACATTGATTGGGACAATGGCCATCAGGGAACAAATGACTTGAGTGTGAATTCCTTGAAATGACCATTTTATGTGTCATGACTGCTGCATGTTCGCTGTCTGATTTTATTTGGGGTGACTCTTGGAATTTAAAGGGTTAAAATGAGGATGGTATGATCTTTTATTTGATTTGCACTGGCAGAGTATGTTATAACATCTGGTAACTCGCCTTGGGGTGAGACTTCAGAAAAAAATAACTATGTTTTGAGAGAGTAGAGAAATTATATATTTGATTATATATTGAATTTGATATGACGGGTATGCATTGCGATTGCAATAATCTTATAGGCGTGCATTATTCTGTCTGACATTTTTTTTTTGAGAAATAATTTAATATTTCTTACTCTCACGATCTAACGTACAATGGCATAATACTAGTAATTAAAGAATACAATTTATTATATGCATCACCACAAACGTTGTCTTTCAAGCAATTTAAATGTACATAACCACCGCAATATTCATTCAATTTGCAAATTGTTTTCAAATAAGTACAAAATGAAGACAACGACCTCCGTATTTAGTCGCGGCGTCCACATGCCGCCCCTACGTGGATATAGATACACCGCCGATACAGAAAGTGAGGATTAGCAGCAGTCTGGATTCTTTCCGCCCCCCCCCCCGGGGCGGGATGCTCCCGTCTGGATCCGGATTCCTGGATCGGCGACACGCTGGCTAAAACAGATCCCTGGGGTTTTTAACACCATCCCCCGCACCCCCGCCATTGTCCGGCATCCCGACACAATAGGCGCCCAATATGGCTGAATTATTCAGCAAAAACGGAATTATACAAACCGCATTGCGGTGGTCAGTTCCGGACGCTGCGGCGGTCAGTTCCAACCATGGCCAAACGTTGGCACGGTGTTGTGCCAACGTTTGGCGGGAATCTTCTATATGGTTGTTTTTTGCCGTGACTCCTGGCGTTAAAACGAGAAATATCTTTTTAATTGCCCCCCCCCCCTTCGTGCCGTGGCTACCGGCCCCTGATGAGACCTGCCCTCTCAATTATTGACACAGTGACATTCTCACCGATCCAATTAGGACCATCTGCGCGCTGCAGTCACGTTTGAAGATTAGGACATTTGAAGTTTTCGTAAATTATTTGCGCATGAATTTTTGTTAAGTTTCCTTATTTTCTCCTACAATAGTTTACAGAAAAATGAACGGAAAATTTGAGGGAGCAATGGGTGAAGATATACAAAAGCGTGCGGTAGTTAGATATAATATTGATTAGTTATTCGAGATAAATATTTTAAAATATCCCATTTGTAAACAGAAACCATAATTTATTTAGTTTTGGAAAGCGTCTTCCTGCACGGAGCTTGATTACGCACTTTGTGGGACACCCTTATAGAATAATCAGCAGGCCATAAGTGGTTACGCAGGAATGAGTACAATATTGATGTGGGGCTGTGGCAGCAGTTGAATGGCGCACGTAAATTAGCGGAGGCGCTGCCCTGGCTCCACCTGGATCTGATAGACAAAAACGAGCCTTTAACCCTTTGCCTGCTAATCACGACAATATTCGTCTTTTTCAACGGTTTATTAACCGATTAAACTACTGTTAATAGGAATGAAACGGCTACTTAAACATCAGGATTTGTAAATGTTTGGTCACAAATTAAACAAATATGAGCAATTTTTAACCACTTGAGGTTGTGGATCGCGGTAGCGAGACACAACCTCAAGTGGTTGAAAATTTAAATAAATCAACGCAGCAGGATAAGGGTTAATACGCGGGCCAGGTCATCCCCGTGTCACCGCCCGCGTCATTTGGAGCAAGGATGGGGGGGGGGGTATCTCTGATGGACATTGTAATGACCTGATTATATAAAGCCAAAAGGCAGTAGCTGCTCACTTTTCAAGTAAGCAGTTACTGTCTATTGGCTTTACATCGCTGGCTCGCCGCACCTGATTTTATGTAACCTCACACGCGACCATGTCAATCACATTTAAATTATATTTATCACGCTCCTTTTTTTAAACATACAGCTCTTTTTCACGTTATATATTCTGATTTTTTTTTGGTAAATTCCCATCCACGTCAATGTATGAATCGCTAACGCGATTCATACATTGACGTGGATGGTAATTTCGATATTTCGGGACTCGTAGGGTTGACACATTTGGTGATGGTCTCCGCAAAATTGTAAATGCAGATAATTGTGTCCTTTTCTAGAAGACTTCAAATTTAGCATGGCTTTCATCTTTTTTCTATTTTTTGCAAGAAATCTAATTGCTTATAATTTTTTTTTATATAATATAGCTCTGTAAATTTCACAATAAACGCTATGTATACCTTACGGATACAACACTCGCAGCTGCCAGCCAAAACAAAAACACACGACCGCTCTTAACCCTTAATGCACTGATGTTGAATATGATTTTACGTGCATCTGAATAATATCTGGAGTAATATGGAACACTGATATAGACCTTCTTTGAGACACCAATAACTTTATATAGTAATGTTCTTGGTAGCACAAATTTTATAAATCGAATTAATTTTCAGTGACTTGAGGTTGTGGATCGCGGTAGCGAGACACAACTTCAAGTCACTGAAAATTTCAGGTGTACTAAATTCTAATGATATCTGTAACATGTCTGCACTACTGACTAGTGACAACTCGTTCCTTGAGAACATCTTCGCAAAAAATCGAGCCCATATAATTATCATCCAGGTTGCGATTTGTTATTACCGTATCACTTGTGCACTGCCCTCTCTCAGTTACATGTAGCTGCTCGCGCCTGAGCTCTGAACGCCGAGCCGCGGCAAATAATGACATCACCGACGGGCGAATCTGTCGTTTTTTTGCAAGACACCCGAGCGATCCATCGCCCTGGGGTGCGCGGCTTTTTACGCGCCTACGTACAATGCTCGCCTGTCGCGCCTCTAAATATAGCCCAGGCGTCTTTATTTTGTCGTATATTGTAATGTGATAGGCTCTGCAGTGTCACTGCAGAATCTTAACACTGTCACTGATGTGTCTTGAATGCGCTATAGAACATTCAGTAACGGGATTATAATTATGGGGGATATTTTTGTGCCAGATTTAAATCCGTTACATTGTCAATTTGACAGAAATTATTTAGACATCAGTCACTGGTGCAATGAAAACACATGAATTATGATAATTTTTAAAGTTTATTAAGTGCAATATGCTGAGTTAAGGGACAAAGTGAACATCACTTGTGAACGAATTTGTGTAGATCAATAATGCACATACCGTCCCCTTGGATATGAAAGGGTGTATCTGCCACTTTACAAAGTGGCAGATACACCCTGTCATATCCAAGGGGACGAATTACTGTGTAGCCTTCTGAAGACAACAATTAATGTCGTGGGCAAGTTAAGTTGCAAGCATAAGTTTTATTGCCAAATTTGTTTGATTGTGAATGTTGGCATTATTGTCAATAATTGTAATAGCTATCTAAAGAAGCTCTAGATGCTACGTCGACGCCATCTTCCACAGCAAGTGTCTCTTGTCTCCAATCAACTTATCTACATTCATATTGCCCCCCCCCCCCACCCTCCATTAACAATGGTGCCAGATATCAGGTGGGCCCACAAACAGACATGTGTAATCCGAATGGCGTAGCTGTTTTAAGTCGCGGACTATAGCACTTAGAAGGTGTAAATGTAGAGTTACAAATTGGCCTGTATGTTAATGTGAATGTGGTAGCACACTTACATTGTGTTGTGACCATCAGGGGGGGGGGGCGTTGTGGTCAGATAGGTGGACCTCTGGCCTTTGTTGTCATTGAATGACGCATAGGCTTGGGGGAGGGGGGGTGGTTGTAATAAGAATGGGGTTACATTTTGTAGTTTTGGAGCAGAACCAGCTCTCCACTGTCACCTCACCAGGTGTGTACACTATTATGTGTACACTATTTCGTGCTGCACAACAGAACTGTAAATGGATTTTATTGTGCACTCAGTTATCTGTATGTTTAAAAAAAATGTATTTTCATTTCATGAATTTAAAGTGTAAGACACACAGAAGCCGACGTTTGTGTGTCCTACACTTTGAAGATATTAAATAACAATGATTTTGTGCTTCAGAGATCGGTCTTCCGAGTACTTTGGCTTGAATTGATTGATTGATTGATTGATTGATTAATTGATTGATTGATTGATTGATTGATTGACTGACTGACTGACTGACTGACTGACTGACTGACTGACTGACTGACTGACTGACTGACTGACTGACTGACTGACTGACTGACTGACTGACTGACTGACGGATTGATTGATTGATTGATTGATTGATTGATTGATTGATTGATTGATTGATTGATTGATTGATTGATTGATTGATTGATTGATTGATTGATTGATTGATTGATTGATTGATTGATTGATTGATTGATTGATTGATTGATTGATTGATTGATTGATTGATTATGTATTCATAAACGGGGATCCATCTACAGTTACCCTCAACCACCCCTGCCTTGATTTGATATGATTACATTAGCTGCTGGTGGGGCGTGAGGGGTTAACCTTTCACGCTCCACTGGATGATCTCTCCACTGGGAAGGCAGTACGTGGATTCCATGGAATAATCGGGGAACTGGTTAATATTTTGAACATTTCCTCGGGATTAAAAGGTGGTAGTGGCAGATACAACCCTTTACTCCTGAGGGGACGCCATTTAAAAATCAGCTTAACTCGCATTTCAGACATAATGCTTGCAGTAACACCATTGCGAGTTGAACGCACGGGAGAAGAACAGTTGTATTATCTGTTAACAGTGTCAGGGGGGGCTGCTTTATGTGTAGTCTGTCGCGCGTATCGCCGCGCCGCAGATAAGGAGTTCGGTCCATTTGGCGCGCGCGTTTCGTCAGGTCACGGCCACCCAGGGATTTAGGCGGGGGAGGGGGGTCATCTCGCCGGATAATTTGCATCCGGTCATCAGAATCTGGATCAGAGATCCGTGCCGGGTTTATGTGCGGACTGGGATCCATCTCCAGCCGTTTAGACCCGCTTTTAGCATCGCCGACGTATTTGCAATTGAGCTTTGTTTGAAATTTCTGTTTAAAAGTGAGGCGTTATCGTGCCGATAAAAATAGTCTTATTATATGTGGAAGATGTAACGATTTTGCGTCATTTAAATATATCTGGCAATTATGAAATTATTTTGAATTATTTTGATAATTTCACTTGACTAAATTTCAATTTGCTTGTAATTTCCAGCATCCTGTGAAACAAAAAAATTATCAATGTATTTTCATATTTTATGCAAATGCTTGTCATAAAACAGGGCGCATATGCAAAATAGCCAATGGCTAATAATGTTTTTACCCTGTATAAATATGTTTGAATAAATAAATAAATAAATAAATGTCAAATAGAATGTTTCAACACCATTCTAGCCAGATTATTTGGCAAAAATTTTGTGAAAAAAGTGCTAAATTATCAAATTTGTCAAATCTGATAACTTAGCTGAATACTGTATCTGCATCGATTAGAAATTATCCAGACAGTGAGACTTGATTAGAAAAAGTATTTTTCTGATCACCATTATTATAATAATATTGAACATGAACGTCGTTATGATTTATTTCAAATGATAATAATTGTTTAGTGGATGCGTCAGCGAGGCTGGGACCTTCATTATGGGATGCGTGCTAACAATCATTAACTATGCACGCCACTTGGAAATCAAGCGGTCCTAACGCGAAGAGATAATATCTGCTAATACAGAAGAGATTAACCCTTCACGTGCCGAGGGGTTCTCCTAACAATGATTAATTTATAGAAAGGGATTTAAAATTCTGATGATTTTTGTTCTTTTTCTCACATTTTGAATATAGTTCAATTTTAGTTGTTCTTGATACAAATTAAATTAGGCACAACTTAGAAAAAAATAGCTGTTGATTTTGTGGCAATATCCATGATATTCCAGCAGATACGATCGACCCAACTCTGGTTTATTGTTAGCCCATCGTTTGCGAAGCTGACCCAATGTTTTACCGGGGTTTGCTCGGTAGAGACAAGACAAGTCAATTTCTCTTCACTTTCTCTCTGAGTAAATCTCTAAACAGACATATCTTAACCCTTTGAGCCCTCACGATGCATTAAAGCATCATTTAAATTCCTTAAAACATACTTAATTTTCCAACAACTAGGGGTTTTAGAATGAAAATTTCCATAAAACTGGCTTACCAATACATGGTAATTTTCTTTAATTGCTCACCCACTTCAAATCACCTTCATTCACTACAAGTCGAGAATTGCGACAGCAATTCGCGGCTTGTAGTGGATGAAGGTGACAATTGTAAGCTCAGGCTTGAAAGGGTTAAAGGGACTGGCTCAGGCTGAAATCATCAAAAATTGGTGATTTTATTTTTGATTCTTAATATGACTATATGATGTAAACATATCCATAGACTAGAACTGTAAAAGTTTTTTACTTTTTGTGCTGCGCATTTTCCAGGAAAATTAAAAAAAACTTTTGCAGTTCTAGTCTATGGACATGCTTACATCATATGGTCATATTAAGAATCCAAAATAAAATCACCAATTTTTTTATGATTTTAGCCTGAGCCAGTCCCTTTAACTATTGATCTCTTCTTATAATAATAATAAAACCTTACACAAAATCTCTTCTCTTATATATATTTAAGCTCATGTCACCTGACCAACGTGGACCTAGCCGATTGGCCACCACACTCCACGAATTAATCATAATTCACAGGCCAAATAGAGTTAAAAAAAACAATTGATGTATTTGGCCTATATTAATTAGAGCGAGGAATGAATTGAGAAATCGACATAGATTTCACACGGATTAACTTTACAAGTAAAAAATCGATCTGTTTAAGGTCCCCGCGGGGGGCAAAGGGTCAGTATGGGGTGGGATTGGAAAGCAACTCTCATGAATTTAATAGAGGTCTCACCGGGATGTAATTGTTCACCAGGGAGACGCGGAGACCTATGAACTGTGAAAAACGTGAACCCACGCCGAATAAAGCTGTCACTGACACGGATAGGGTCCCAGATGGTCCTGCCCAACACATGATCCGATGGCGGATCAATGTCGGGGCCACCGTCAGATACGGTGGCCCGACATCAATCCGACAGAAGCTGAAAAACGTGAACCCACGCCGAGCAAAGCTGTCACTGACACGGATAGGGTCCGAGAGAGTCCCGCCCAACACATAGATCCGTTGTCGGATCAATGTCCTGTCACCGTCAGCTGACGCTGGCTCGACATTCATCCGATATCGAATTAATGCTGTTTCCCACCTCTACCGGGATCAAAATAAAGATGTCATCCGCATCGAGCGAGTCCAGGCGTCTCGGGATTCCGCACCGGGATCGCTGAGTCACCGGGGGGGGGGGGGCGTAAACTAATTACCGCCGGAGTATCGGCGGCGGATCCCTGTCCATTCAGGATGGTATGGATCCAGTTTGGCGGCGGGACGCGCGGGGGAAGTATCCATCATTGCGGAGTGAATGAGCGGGCGAGTGGCGCGCGTCCACCGCTTTGTTCACACCCCTCTACTCGGGTCGCTCCGGAATGCCCTGGCACCACTTCGGGATCGGGGTCGTGCCGGTGGATTTTGCGCTGAGATTGACATTTCAATTGGTGAATTTCACACTGAAATTGACATTTTATTGTTCCAGTCACAGTGATATAGTAATCACACCCTGCAGTGGGGGTCTGCAAACTTAACAGCGAAGGTGCATTACTTATCATGTTGATAACCTCTATGGTGTGACAACGAGACAGTGTTAATGATTCTAAAAACTGTCATCAACTTTGAGCTACTATTCTAATCTCTGTGTCACAATAATAATACACTTTGCGTGACATTCAATTCAATTCAACATAATTTTCCAGTTTCTGTTACATATAAAGACATACAATTATAAAGATTTCTCTACGATAATCAAATAAGCATCGTTGCGTCACTCTTGTTGTTAGAAACCCTACTCAGTGCTGCTATTATATACTTTTTTTTCATCGAAAGTGCCTATTTATACTTCTTTGAACCTTTTTTTTGCCCATTATACTTTTTAAATACTTTTTCAGGCGAAATTTTTTTTCCAAATATTTTAAATATAATAGCTAATAAGATGAATATAAATAACTAATAACTATTTATTTTACTACTACTGATAGTGTAATTGCCGGTCTGTTCCACGTCGCGGTCCTGGAATGCACGCTATAATGAAATGTCAATTTCAGAGTGAAATTCACTCTGAAATTGACGTTTCGTTTCTCCGGTCACCGTGGCAACGGACGCCAGGCGGCCGCTGCCACGGTGACCGGAGAAACGAAACGTCAATTTCAGCCACGGTGCAAAATCCTGTCGATTACTCGCGCAAGGATGTTCATCACTGACTGAACTCTCGATGGATTGGTGTCATAAACTGTTTGAATGGACACGGAAGGGAATGGTCATTTAGCGCCTGCGAGGCTGGCACGCCACGGGTTCAACTGGGGGTCAGTCTCCTTTGACGGGACGATCAGCACTGGTCAGCGGCACCGGTCAGCAGCGGTCAGTCTGGTCGGCCAGATGATGTGGGAGGGCACCGACGCCATAAAGCCGGATTATTGTAAATAAATCATTTCTCATAATCATTGAGAATGTGGGGAATTTCAGTGAAAGTCCGTATGTCCCCATCCCCTACCCCTGTGTAGGAAATGTTTTCATTTGACGATTTTGATTTTAAGATATTTTTTCTTAATTTACGATTTCTGATATTTTGTGGTATTTTAAATTAAAAAAATCAGAAGTAAAAAAATGAAATATACTCAGGCAATTTTTTATGAGCATGCTTTGTACCTCGTCTTCTGAACAATGGACGTGCAAAGCCAAAATGCAGTAACTGCTTACTTGTCTAATAAGCAGTTACTGCTTTTCGCTATGCCACAGGATTTCTGACCAGGGACGATCCAGTGCCTCCCCAGCAAACACGAGGCATTCACCCAATGCTGGTGGATGCCTCGTGTTTGCTGGGTCGTCTGTGCCGACGCTTTGCTGAAGTGGTAATTCAATCCAATCACCGATCTCACATACTCCACATAACTTCGTTATATTACCCCTTTAACCCTTTAAGCCCTCACGATGCATTAAAGCATCATTTTACATCCCTGAAAAAATACCTAATTTTCCTACAACCAGGGGTTTTAAAACGACAATTTCCGTTAAACTGGTATACCAATAAATGGCAATTTTCTATAATTTTTTTAACCACATCAAATCATTTTCATTCACTGCAAGTCGAGAATTGCGGCAGCAATTCGCGGCTTGCAGTGAATGAAGATGACAATGGTAAATTCAGGCCTGAAAGGGTTAACCCCCTCCCCCATACCCTGGAAGCATAAGACGTTGACCCTGTTTTGGACGTTAACCTGTTAATGCTGGGCCAGCGGCGCAGACGGTGGTTCAACATTAATCCAACGTTCTGGGTATGGCAATTACCTTCTGAGACATATCATCCCCGAAGAGTAACTTTTTATTTTCTTTTCCCTCCATTGATTCTTAATTTTCCCACACCCCTCAAAATAAGATGGATCATGCTAATTCTGGCATATAGTGTGATACATGTATAATTATCATGTTGAGATATTTGAGGACTTGCTGTTCAGCGCAAACTCTACCGTACACAGTGGCGCATTGCACAACAGGGATGGATCCAAAACTTTAAATGCGGGAGGGGATGGGAATTTGTTCTCTCTCGCAATTTAAGCTCAAAACAATGATTTTTGTCCTGTTCCCATAATGGTGGTTCTGGGCATCAATCGAGATTTTTTTGGTGTCAAATAATCATTTTCAGGCGATATTTGAACAATTTACTTTCATAAAGGGGCCAGCATTCACAGCCCCTGCCCCCTCCCGCTGAATCAGCCACTATGCTATGCCGTTTTGTAGTCGCGCCCTCGCACGGATCATTTGACAATGGCACTCTGGCACGGAAAGCGTGGTGGGTGACCAGAAGACAACGCCCATCGCCCCCTCGGCGCCGTATCCACAGTAACCCGGCGTATCCTATTGTACCCGCGTATGCCGTTGTCATGACGTTCCCAACGTGTACAAGACGTTGGTGCGTTGCCGGGCCAAAGGCAGACGTAGTGGCCCAACATTTTGTGAACATGAAATCCTGTAATTAGACTGTGTGCACCCTGCAACGCAGACCCGAGACCGTGAAGGCATTTACAAAGCTAAACGGCAGTGCCTGCTTTATTTTCATGTAAGCAGCTACTGCCTTTTGGATTTGCAGAGCCTTTTAGTTCTTCCTAATTAACTTTAGCTAGATCGCATTACAGGCGTCATTGTGGCTTAGAGCCTCGGGGAAATTATCTCTCATTGGAAACCAATACTCAACATGATACTCTATCGAATATAATACACGGATATCAATGTCGCTACGAGTGCCCGTCCCTGGTTCATTAGTGTCCCGTAAACACTATTAACTGACCCAATGTTGGTTCAATGTAGGGCCAGCGTCGTTGACGCTGGCCCAACATTGAATCAACATTGGGTCACTGTATCGTGGTGATTAGCGTTCTGCCTTAGATTTTGTGATGAATATCGCATGCGGTATGCATATTATTTTGGTAAAAATATAGTAGGCATATGAAATAAGGCATACCGTTGTACGGCCATAGTTTTTGACAAGGTTTTATAAAGAAAATACAGTTTCTTTCTCTCTCACCCGTGAGAATTTAGTATTGTGGGGAGCTTCCGTGACCGAGAGGTAGTGCGCTCAGTCTATGACCGCCAGGCGTCTGGAGGGCAGTGATATAATGGTTTATCTCACCATCCTCATGAGTCAGTCAGTCAGTCAGTCAGTCAGTCAGTCAGTCAGTCAGTCAGTCAGTCAGTCAGTCAGTCAGTCAGTCAGTCAGTCAGTCAGTCAGTCAGTCAGTCAGTCAGTCAGTCAGCCAGCCACAGTCAGTCAGTCAGTCAGTCAGTCAGCCAGCCACAGTCAGTCAGTCAGTCAGTCAGTCAGTCAGTCAGTCAGTCAGTCAGTCAGTCAGTCAGTCAGTCAGTCAGTCAGTCAGTCAGTCAGTCAGTCAGTCAGTCAGTCAGTCAGTCAGTCAGTCAGTCAGTCAGTCAGTCAGTCAGTCAGTCAGTCAGTCAGTCAGTCAGTCAGTCAGTCAGTCAGTCAGTCAGTCAGTCAGTCAGTCAGTCAGTCAGTCAGTCAGTCAGTCAGTCAGTCAGTCAGTCAGTCAGTCAGTCAGTCAGTCAGTCAGTCAGTCAGTCAGTCAGTCAGTCAGTCAGTCAGTCAGTCAGTCAGTCAGTCAGTCAGTCAGTCAGTCAGTCAGTCAGCCAGCCAGCCAGCCAGCCATCCAGTCAGCCAGTCAGCCAGTCAGTCAGTCAGTCAGTCAGTCAGTCAGTCAGTCAGTCAGTCAGTCAGTCAGTCAGTCAGTCAGATATCACACTTTATTTGATTCTCCCGAGCGAGTGTTCAGCCTGCATGCTTATGCCAATATTCTGTAATATTTTGATGAAATACAAAATCATGGGTCAGCAATCCCGTCATATATGGACCAGCACGCACTCCGGTGCGTGTTGATCCATATACGACGGGTTAGCAGATCCATACATATACAATGATCCGCCTAATATTTGCTGGCGCAGTACTGAAATGCATCAATCCGGGCTGGATATTGCTCGGTGCAGATAGAGTCCGCGTGGCCTTCCGTCCGGAGCACTCTTGTCGGACTGGCCCCCCGCAGCGGATGCTTTTAGAGGGGTGAGATCCAGATTGAAAACATTTCCGCTTTCCACGCTTGACCACCACTTGCGTGGGTGGTGTTAGCGGGCATTTTTTTGGATTTATGTTCGCTTTCAGACTTCACTTTATATTATGTTCGTTTGTTTTACGTATGTTTTAAAATATTGACCCATATTTTGTATACTTCCAGACACTATTGCACATATCTGATTGATTTAAAGACTGGAAATGCAAATACAATGTTTATATTTTCACGTGTGCAATGAAGTTTTTAAGCTGAATAGCACATGGTATTATGTTGTATTCGACCAATCAAGATAATTGTAGAAAATACGGCGGTCAAGTTAGCACTGGTTGCCTGGCAAACACGGGACGTCGACCCAATGATGTGTTAATGTTGGCCCCCTTCCTCGACGTTGGTCCAGCAATAGCACAACATTGTGCCGTCTTCCCGTGTTTGCTGTACACGAGTTCCTTCAGACCCAAGACGTTTGTGGTACAATATTGGGTTGACCATCTTCTAAATTGACCCAACCTTAAGCCGACATTTGGTCGACCTTTTGTGTTTGCTGGGCTAATACTACAATTAATTCCATCACGATTTCTTATGAGCAATACCAAGGAATATTCCTTGGCTATACAAAATTAAATCTAGCAGCATATCTAATGCGTGTTGTTTGTTGTGTGATTTCAGTTGTTCATCAGGGCTTACATGCTGGACCACACTAGTAAGAGTGTAGTGGTGGACGAGAAGATGACGGTAGCTCAGATAGTGGACATGTTAGTGGTGAAGAACAGAGTGAATCCAAGTATACACTGGGCCATAGTGGAATCACTACCTGATCTCTACATGGGTAAGTACTGAGTGAGTGGGTGAGTGAGTGAGTGAGTGAGTGAGTGAGTGAGTGAGTGAGTGAGTGAGTGAGTGAGTGAGTGAGTGAGTGAGTGAGTGAGTGAGTGAGTGAGTGAGTGAGTGAGTGAGTGAGTGAGTGAGTGAGTGAGTGAGTGAGTGAGTGAGTGAGTGAGTGAGTGAGTGAGTGAGTGAGTGAGTGAGTGAGCCACTGAGTGAGTGACCATTCTAATCACCTTTCCTGGCAGTCATTATTGTGGAGAGCTTTCGTGACCGAGAGGTAGCGTACTCGGCCTCTGTCCGCCAGGGCTTGAATTCCGAATCCTTTGTCTGGAGGGCAGTGTCATCTCATTCATCTCACCATCCACAGGTTTAGTTTAGCCTATATGTGCACAAAGGTGGCCTGAAACCCCATTCATTTCATTTCATTCCTAGCAGAAATTTAGTAATCTGAATAAAAAAACTCCCCTCGCAGATTTCCCCATCTTTACTTCTGAATCCTATTATCCACACTTCAGTATCACTCAGCTGATCCGGATTAAACGCTGATGGTGGAGAATCCGTGAAAAGCTGTTTCAAATCAGTAATCCGAAGATACAATCAAGGGGACTGCTCACCTTCATACCATAAAACAGAAATGACAGTTACTTACTGAGCAGTTTAAAAATGAGTTGGCAACACACGAAACTGGTTCGATGCCGGGCAAGCGTTGTCAGACGCTGGCTCGGCATAGAACCAGTGTCGTGTTCACAGGGTAGCCGAGGACTGACCGCTTCTTGACCAGTGTCCAGTTCTCACTCGGTTATCCTTGACCATCTGGCTCTCATCTTACAGCTCCACTACTGTTACAGTGACGAGTCCTTGGTGCTGTCACTGTTTCATGTTGTCCTCGCTGCAGATCGGATGCCGGCTTGATGTCGGACCGATAAATCAGATATCGGACCAACATTAGAACATTGATTGTTGTGTGTTGTTGCCATGAGAACTATTTATCTGCATGATCGCAGCCACTGAACAACTGTCAGCTCATTAGGCACTTACCCAGCTAACACAAAACATTTGTATAACCTTTGAACAACGTCAGCCCAACGTCTTCGACGTTGGTCCAACATTGTACAAATGTTATACAAATGTTTTGTGTTTGCTGGGTAGCTCTGCTATCGTATGACAGCTATGTATCGCTGAACGCTTAACATTTTGATGGTTCACATTGGCATTGTGCTCAACTGCTCCGAAATGATCCTGCGTTTCTCAACACTGTTTTTTTGTCCGACAGAGAGTTATCCCTTTAACCCTTAAAGCGCTGAAATAAACTTGAAGAGCAAATTGATATTTTCAATTTGAAATCACCATAAATGTCTTCGTTAGCTCTTTCTGATTCATTTGAATACCTATGTTATGGGTCTACGGCCATTACTAATAGTTTAGTTCGTACAGTACAGGGATCGACATTAGACGTCTACAAACGTCAGATTCTGACGTCTAAAGTTGATCCCCGCGCTGTAAGTGGTAACCCTTTGAAGCCTGAATTTACTATTGTCATCTTAATCCACTACAATCCGCAAATTTTGTCACAATTCTCGATTTCTAGTGGATGAAGATGACTAGAGCCGGATGAAAAATTAAAGCAATTTGCCACATATTGGAAAAACAGTTTCATGTAAAATTTCATTCTAAAACCCTTAGTTGTAGGAAAATTGGGTTTGTTTTCAGGGATGTAAAAAGATGCTTTGATGCATCATGAGGGCCTAACTCTTTAACCGCCGGTGTCGCATATATTCGGTTTTTCATTTTTATTAGCACATTAAGTACCACCTTTAAACATGTTAAAGATAAAATGTGACATCAACACGCAAGATTTGAAAATAGTTGACCTCCATTTTGTCAAATCTGAGTAATTTTCACTCACTTGAAGTTGTGGATCGCGTCAGCGAGACACAACTTCAAGTGGGTGAAAATTCAGATTGAATAATTTGGCGGGTAAAAAGTTAAAGAGTTAACCGCTAAGCGCGACTATTATCGTTTTTAATCCATTTTATCAGCTAATTAAATCACTGTTATTGGGAATGTAATGTGTGTTTCACAATTCAACACGAAAATCCAAATAAAAAAACTATACATATATTCAATTTTAATATAAGGTTTTATAAAGCTTTCAATCACATGCATGTGTTGTGGTGGAGCACTGTTTTTCACCTTTCTAATTTGTGAAGCGCAGCTGCCAAAAAATCCACAATCTTTAGAAATTACATATTAAATCATAAACATTTTAAAATAAACGCAATGCCAGAGCACTTTACAATGAAAATACCACTGTATTATTTCAGAATGTCAAAATCACAAGTACCCGGTAAAAATAGATTTCTGACTAATCTGCAAGGCACTATAACAATAATTGCATAAGAGACTACTGCAAATACGAAGAAAGCACTGTCAGCAGATTTGACACGTCTGGCACTCCGATTCAAGGACAGCCAGTCTCGACCAATCAGAAGGATGCGATTTATCGTAACTTCTGCGAAAAATCTCCCTCTGGTCCCCGTGACCGTACCGCCGGGAGGTTTCTGGAGTGCTTGCAGGAGCGGCCTTATTTAGTTAGGGTTCCCCACAGGGAGGGCCTTGCGTGTTCAAAACGGGTCGCAGCGTCGGCAGTTTGCAGATCTGTTCAGACGTTTATCCCGCGTCAGGGCAACGTCTTCAGACGTTGCCCTGACGCGGAATCATCGTCTGCTCGTTTTTCCGTCCGCGGAATAATCTGCCACCACGGGAGATGCCCGCGCTTTTTCTCAACTCCTCGCGGGAATCATGTATCGTGCCTCGGTCGTAGTGCCGTAGATCTAGGTCTGCTCGATGACGCACGACGATTCAAGGACAGCCAGTCTCGACCAATCAGAAGGATGCGATTTATCGTAACTTCTGCGAAAAATCTCCCTCTGGTCCCCGTGACCGTACCGCCGGGAGGTTTCTGGAGTGCTTGCAGGAGCGGCCTTATTTAGTTAGGGTTCCCCACAGGGAGGGCCTTGCGTGTTCAAAACGGGTCGCAGCGTCGGCAGTTTGCAGATCTGTTCAGACGTTTATCCCGCGTCAGGGCAACGTCTTCAGACGTTGCCCTGACGCGGAATCATCGTCTGCTCGTTTTTCCGTCCGCGGAATAATCTGCCACCACGGGAGATGCCCGCGCTTCTTCTCAACTCCTCGCGGGAATCATGTATCGTGCCTCGGTCGTAGTGCCGTAGATTTAAGCCTGCTTGATGACGCACGGCGAACGTGGGTGCGCGGCGACTGGTGTATGTACATCGCCGTGCGCTGCCATGCATTTCGGCCATCTGCTTAGTTTAGTGGCAACGTGGTCATAAGAAATCCATTTTCTCTCTAGGGTTCACAATAATAATATTGTGGTCTGGAAAATATTTTCCCGATTGCGTGTCAGTGCATGGTGGGTTATTTTCGGATTATTCTTGTTTGAAAAGTAGTGTTCAATACACGATATCGACTAACACATTAGTATAATAAATTTGATCGATATCGTCGATGACCCTTGGGCTAGCAATTGAATTTGATGGCACAGCTTGTGTTATGAGTCTGAATGAAGATATAGAATCTGACATCTATTATAGACATCTAAAGTCGATCCCCGAAGTGGAAAAGTAAAAACATTTATCTGTTTATAATGGCCGTAGACCCAGATAATATGTATTCAAATGAAGTGGAAAGAGCTGACTAAGACATTTATGATGATTCTAAATTAAAAAATCCCTTTGGTCTCCAGGCTTTATGCAAAATTATTTCAGCTTTGGAGGGTCAAGTGCTCCATTATACCACACCAGATTCTACATTCATTTGAAGTTAGCATTGTTGACGCAAATCTAGATTTAATTGGATTCGTGTTTCATTTGAGTTTGTATCAGCGCATGCGATAAACTTTTAGTCTGCATTTTTGTTGCGAAAGAATTAGAAAGATCTTAAATAGTCCCTCATGCACTAAAACGTTTTAAAACGTAAATTCAAGTTTTTTTCTATCTGTTTTCTTTTACAGGATTCCAGTTTCGTAGGGGCATTAATTCATAGGTACCGGTAGTGTAAATGCGCCAGATAAAGATACTATAAAAGTTAATTTGACCATTACAACACAGAATCTGACGTCTATAGACGTCAGATTGTGACGTCTAAAGTCGATCCCCGCAATGGAAGAGTAAAATATTCATAAAGGCCGTAGACCCCTAACATAGGAATTAAATGACGCGAAAAGAGCTAACTAAGACCAAGGAGGTTATAAGGACATTTATGATGATTACATATAGAAAAAACCCTTTGATCTCCATGGTTTGTACAAACATATGTCAGCGTTGTGAGGGTTACGTGAAAGACATGCAGCACGTTTTTCTTTCGGCAGCACTGCCATGCTCAGAAGGTGCGTGGTTGTTTGAATGATGTTTTTCGCCGCCAGCAGCAAATTACAGCCTGACAAAAGCTACAGATTTGGCACGCTTCCCCCCCCCCTCCCCCCCAGCGCCCGCCGCCGCCGTAACCCGAGAATCAGGGACCACCCAAACGGAAGGAGCAGATCCCATCCCCGGAGAGGTGTCCCACTGATCCCGATCATTCCGATTTCATCGTCCGCCCAGGATCAACGTTTCTTTTCGCCGAAGACAATTTAGATAACTCGGTCAAAGGTCAAGATATATCCGCGATCTCCGGGAGTCCCATCCCAGTAAACACGACACGTTGAAAAAATGATGTTTTAATGTTGGCCCAACGTCTGCGACGCTGGCCCAACATTAAAACATCATTGCTTCAACGTGTCGTGTTTGCAGGGCTTGGGACCTGAGACACGCTGGTGTAATCGTTCATAGCCAAATGCAGTATCTGCTTAATTTTAAAGTCAGTTGATACTGCTTTTTGGATTTTCAGAGTAGGACTGTGCTTCGCGTTATAACATGTATCCTTTTCCGAATTGCTAAAATATATATTATAATATAAAGAATTATATATTATAATCTCTTCCTTTTTGCAGCCCTATTTTTCATTTGGTCGAATAACATTAATCATGTTGATACGTACGTCGCAGTTACTTCAGGTGTGGTACATTCGGACGATAATAGAGGCATTTATGTGTGTGTGCGTTTGTCTCGTGGAAAAAAATGCAAGCCTCATTATATAGAGAAATATGTGGATTTCAATCCACAATGTTTCACATAGTGCGTCTCCTTTTGACCCGTCACTTGACTTGAATTTAAATTAATAATATGGGTAAATTAGTATGCACCTACAATTTGTTGTTAGGCTGTCAATGACCAGGTGGAATTAATAATATGGGTAAATTAGTATGCACCTAAAATTTCTTGTTAGGCTGTCAATGACCAGGTGGAATTAATAATATGGGTAAATTAGTATGCACCTAAAATTTGTTGTTAGGCTGTCAATGACCAGGTGGAATTAATAATATGGGTAAATTAAGGCCCACTTACACATAGAGCGAGAAACGAGAAATCGCGCGAACCTGCGAGTAACTCGCGGCGAGATTCCTACTACACATAAAGCGAGAAATCGCGCGGGATATGAAAATCAGCCGTGACGTGGCATGTCACATGACCACGCCACTATGTTTACTTTTATGTACAGACAGGCGCATAGGCCTATATATATATATATATATATGTCCACGAGTGTCCACGAGGAGAAAACAAAGAATCACACCAACATGAAGAGAAATAAGGAACAAGAAGCCTTGTTACTTTTGATTCTTTCCAGAAGGCGTAAACAACGTCTTCAGCAAAAGAAACGACGTATTTGGGTACACGAAATTTTACAGAAAAGGAAAGAATTAGGGGAGTATCATACTCTTGTGGACGAGCTTATCAGCCATGAAGACAGATTCTACACGTATGTCAGAATGTCTCGGGGATCAAACGTTCAGTCGACATTGTGTATAGTAGGATAATGACCAAATGGGTACTGGTTCAGGGAACAAAGACGGACGCGCACTGAAAAAGATTGCCAGGGGCCTTGACCTCCATAATGGCAGAGTATAGGCATTGTATGGAGATGGTACTTCGTATATAGTATATATAGTGATGAGAGGTGATGAAAGGTGTGATCCATGCTTACCCTGACAACCACAAAACCACTGGACATATTGTGCAGTGTATGAAAAACAAGCCAAAAGCCACGTGGATTAGCCACGTGGACTTGACAGCAACACAACAAACACAACAACAAACACGCTGATTGGTCAGAGCTGAAAAATCTCGCGCGAATTTTTCCGAAAAAACCGCCACGGTTGGGTTCTGGGGCGAGATCTCGCTGTGCCGTAAATTGACGCTTGTCGCTTTCGCCTCATATGTAATCAAGCAATGGCTGATGTACTGAGAGCGATTTATTTTCTCGCGCGATTTCTCGTTTCTCGCCTTATGTGTAATACGGGCATTAGTATGCACCTAAAATGTGTTGTTAGGCTGTCAATGACCAGGTGGAATTAATAATATGGGTAAATTAGTATGCACCTAAAATTTGTTGTTAGGCTGTCAATGACCAGGTGGAATGATTTAAACTCGAAGAAATTGTGACTTGGCCAAACATTTAACACGTCTCATTTAGGCCTATCAATTCAATTGGCTAGGCAAAAGGGGAGTTTGAAATTAACTGAAAATTATATTCAGAAAAATCATTAAAGATAACACACACCACTTGGCAAAAAATATGAACTTTGTAACGATTTTTGTATTGTATTCTTGTGAAAGACACAGGCTTTCCCCCAACATGGATGATGGACTATTGTACTCCTCTGAAAAGCTACAAAAGGCAGGGTTTCCGCCAGGAATGTTCGAGAGGGAGGGGGTCCAAAATGGGTGGGGTTCTCTCCCAGGAGAAAAAACCCAGATTTTTTATTTTTTAGTGCCCAAAATGGTTTATTTCAACTGAAATGACAGCAAGATATGTAATATAATTTTATTTTCTTTCCCAACAAAGGGGGGGGGGTAGATATCCCCCTTTGGTGCTGAGTGGGGGGGAGGGTCCTGGCGGGAATACTGAAAGGCAGTAACTGCTTACTTTGCAGCTACTGCCTTTTGGGTTTGTAGAGCACTTTGCGCCGCGCAAGGGAGGATGGTGTACACCTGTCATCGCAGCAGAAAACGTGTGTTATTTTGATGTTGTTCTTATTATTATATGAGCAAACCCAGCCGGGGAGCAGAGGAAGACAAAGCAGCTGATTCAGAGCATTGTTTACACTGCTCCAGCAGGCGCCAAATGCTCACCTTGGCATTAAAGGGGTCGTAAATGTCACTTTACAAAGTGGCAGATACGACCCTCTGATACCAAAGTGTTTTTTGGCATTTTTATTGGCACATTGAGTACCACTTTTTAAATATGTTAAAGATAAAATGTAACATCAACCAGCAAGATTTGAAAACAGTTACTCTCCATTTTGTCAAAGCTGAATAATTTTCACTCACTTGAAGTTGTGGATCGCGTCAGCGAGACACAACTTCAAGTGGGTGAAAATACAGATTGAATAATTTGGCGGTTAAAGGGTTAAATAGCACGAAATTATGAGCTATATAGGCATTCACAAATCTATTTTATGAGTAATACGATATCAAGGTGAGAGTATGAGAAGTGCGATATGGTCCAATTTATACCGGAGAAAAAATGCGTGCAAAATTGGATGGAGGTTGGGATTTCGTCTCCCCAGTAAACACAAAACATTTGTATCACATTTATACAATGTTGGACCAACGTCGAAGACGTTGGGCCGACGTTGTATAAATGTGATACAAATGTTTTGAATTTGCTGGATCACCCTTCTGGTGAGATTAGAGTGCTTCAATGCGTAACTGTATAACAACCATTGAGAGATCCCGTACGAAATTAATGATTGTATTAATTATTGCGGTAAACACGGTTCGTGAATGAGTCGTGCGACGTTTTATTCAAAGGAAAAATCGTTACTAAAACTACGGACATTCATACATCTCAGCACCTGAGCATTCCACAGCTTCTTCCAGACCTGATTGTCTGTATCATCGTGCAAATTTGCAGGGATTCCACACACCGGCCCAATAGTGACTAAATGCCGGTCCAGTATCCGAGGTGTTCACCCAGCATATTGCCAATGTTGTCCCCTGTAGGCCCATCTTATATTTTTTTCTAGACACTGTACAAAACACACGAGTTTCTAGCAGATTTAGACACAAAGTTTTTTCCGGCGAGTTGTGGCGCAATCTCGCTCTGGCTGTCTGTACCTAAGTGCGTAGTTTTTGCAACCATTCAGTCTTTTCCTGTGGCTAGAATTATCATCAAGAACACAATATGTGCCAGTTGTTCATTCAATATTGAACCAACACTTGGTTGATATTTCTCGCAGCCTGGATATTAATACCTTTCCCAGGGGTATAACGGGCACCGTAGATAAACTCGTTCTCAGACAGTGGGCTACTCTATGTTACGCAGCCTGTGATTCGTCAACAGTGAGTGGGCTTACTATATGTTACGCCGCCTGGGGAAATAACGAGGAGTGCCATAGCTTATTTGAATGTAGGCCCGTTGTTTTCAGGACATTTTATTTTGAAGGAAATTGCTATGAGTATAAACATATGTCCCGTTTATGTAGAAATTTACATTGATGTACATGTACATGTGGACATTTATGTTGTTATGTTGTCAATGTAATCTACTCATTTTTGGACATCGATCATCATAATATTTGTTTGTCTTCAAAATCACGTAGATATTCAGGAACAAGGGTCTTATTTGGTCTAAGGCCACTATGTTTGTTTTTCTGTTTTCTGTTTTAGATGAGCACGCGATTTAGGCCGCGCATTACCAAAAAAAAACATGTGTTTTTTTCTGCCTAACGCGCGCATTAGATTGTTGCCGATTTTCGGAAAAAAACAGTCAATTTCGGTAGATAAGAAAAACATTTCGAAAAAAAACAAGTTTATTTCGAGAGATAAAAAATATTTTTCCGGCTATGTTTTTTTTTTGCTTGTTTTTCGTTGTCCGCATTAACTTTGTTTTTAAATAGGTCAAAAGTTTTTTTATTTTGTCGCCCTCATTAACTTTTCCAGAAATATGACCAATGTTTCCAAGATATGCTCAATGTTTTTTTTCTCAAATGTTTTTTTCTCCGCCCCCCTCATTAGATTATTGATTTTTTCTGATCTAAAACAGAGATATTAAGCAAAGTGGCCTAAGAAGCCTGCAAATTTACCCTTTCAGCACGGGGATCAGCTTTATACGTCAGAATCTGACGTCTATGTACGTCAGATCCCCGCACCGAAAGAATTTAAATCTTTATACTGGCCTTAGACTCGTGACATAGTCGGATAGGTATTCAAATGGAGCAGAAAAGCTAACTAAGACATTTGAGATGATTTCAAATTGAAAAACCCCTTCGGTCTCCATGAATCAAACGTTAAATATCTCATCGCTGTAAGGGATAATCGTAACCTATAGGGGCCTATGAACTGTGGGCACAAATAGCCTGAATTGTTTGCTCAATGCCGTTTTTGCCAAACAACACGGGATTGGGATCGTATATTGAGACATGGTGTAGTTCATGATCAATCTGAGCATTGGACACCTCCGTCGTGCAAAGCCACAAGGCAGTATCTGCTTACTTGTAAAGTAAGCAGATACTGCCTTGTGGCTTTGCATAGCACACATGTGCCTATCAGGAGTGTTAACTTCATCAAACGTGCTACAACAAGGCCACCTGGTATAAACACTGGCAATAATGTATCACTAACTAGGTGGCGCTCCATGTCATTGAGAGCCATCTGGTGATTGTATGGTGCAAGCTGCTCTGCAAAATAAATGAAAAGACACATCTACAAACTTGAATGTGTTTTCCAGTATTTCCTGTTTCTTATATCTATCAATCTTGAATACTAAATAATTGTTATTTATTCTAATGAGTTTAGGTTGTACAACTTATCTCTTCACTAAGCATGTTAAATGACTTTACCAGATTCAACCCTTTCAGGGATCGACTTTAGACGTCTGATCTGACGTCTATAGACGCCAGGCTCCGACGTCTAATGTGATGCTCGCACTGTAAAATATTTTCAGGGATAGACTTTAGACGTCTGATCTGACGTCTATAGACGTCAGGCTCTGACGTCTAAAGTGATGCTCGCACTGTGAAATATTTATAATGGCCGTAGACCCGTAGCATAGGTATTCAAATAAAGCTGAAAAGAGGTAAATAAGACGTTTATTATGATCTAAAATTGAAAAAAATACCTTTGCTCTCCATGTATATACAAATATTTCATCACCGGACATGGCACGTATTTTCTGTATCCTGCACGCCTGTTCTTCTGTGTGTTTTCAGAGCGCATGTACGAGGACCACGACTTGGTGGTGGAGAACATGAGGATGTGGATAAAAGACTCCGCTAACAAGCTCATGTTCAGAGAGAGACAGGATAAATACGACGTCTTTAGACACCCAGAGGTTGGTAGAAAACAAAAGCTATTCAATTTAAATTTTCACCCACTTGAAGTTGTGTCCCGCTAACGCGAGACACAACTTCAAGTGACTGAAAATTGAGGTAATTTGTAGAATTTAGATAAATACGACGTATTCAGAGACGCAGAGGTTAGTGGCCTAGGCTAGATACTATTGTAACGATGAATGGTCGTGAAGTAAAAAAAAAAGATTTGATGGAGCCCCCGACAATTAAAAAATGTCTGCGTCATTTTAGGGGTCGTTACATTTATTGAACCATTCAACCACAAGGCAGTACTGCTTACTTGAAAAGTAAACAGTTACTGCGTTTTGGAATATTATAATTCGATCGCAATGCCCAGCAAAGACGAGACATTTACCCGATGGTGGGTCAATGTTGGGCCGACGTCGTAGACGACGGGACAGAATTTATCCAACATCGGTTCAATGTCTCGTGTTTACTAGGCACTATTTAACATTCTTATATTATTAGCCCCCAATTTGACAGATTTTAATAATGCTCACCCACTTGAAGTTGTGGATTGCATTGGCAAGGAGCAACTTCAAGGGATGAACATTGCAATTTAATGACTTGTTGCTTTAGGATTAAATGAATTATCCCAATCTCTACCACTATAACAAAATATCGATTTTGCATGTCAAAATTCATTAGCACTGACAGTTCGACGCAAACTCTAATTGAACATCGATGCCAATTCGATTTGAACAGTTAATTTCTGGTGATGATCAAAATCTAAAATGTAAATACCGATCAAATACCCATTTAAAATTACTATCAAACGAATTGAGTAATCCACATTTACTTTACCACCCACCGTTGAAATCTGCGGATTTTCTGTTTATTTGCTAATTTTAATCACGTCATTTTTTTCGCAGCACTACTTGCTGTCAGACCCGGATAGCTCGGCTGAAGGTGAACGTGACGCATTGATACAGGTGAGATTAAGAATATATCGTCCTCTTAGATATGAAAGGGTGTATCTGCCACTTTGTGAAGTGGCAGATACACCCTTCCATATCCAAGGGGAGGATATGTGATTGCATTGTGTTGCAGATGCTTATCTTCAACATAAACCTATGTCGGTAAACCATTCAGGGCGAGCCTAATGAAAACGTCATAATAACCCCCACTAAAAGAGTAAAAAAAATGTAATGGGCCGCAGACCCATAACATGGGTATTCCAATGAAGCGGAAAGAGCTAACTGAAACATTTATCATGATTTCAAAATGAAATACAAATTGAAAAAGACCTTTGGTTTCCATGGTTTATATTATGGTAAAGTGGGTTTCCGCGCTGAAATGTTCAATTAAGCAACGATAGGATTTGGCAAAGTTTAGAGAAGAAATACAATATTACTTTTGATTACTAGTCAGTAGACGTGAGCGTAGTTTTCATTCATTTGAAGCTGGAAATTGCGTCAGCAATTCCAGTTTCAAATGAATAAAAAATCGTCGGAACACTATTGCTGCCAGTCAACAGCTTTTTGGTTCGTGGCTAATTTTACAATTTCCTTACAACAATGTGATTTTCCTCACAGGAGTTTTTCTCCGAGACAATCACGAGAGTGCCAGAAGTGGAAGGCCACCTGTACTTGAAATCTGAGGGAAAGAAAGCCTGGAAGCGGTTCTACTTTGTCCTCAGAGCATCCGGCGTGTACTACAATCCGAAGGGCAAGGGCAAGGTGCGTGAAAGTAAAGGAAAATAACAAAAAAAAAGTAAAATACTGGATACTGGTTATGCTTCCGCTGTAGGAGTCATAACAAGCCCACAACTCACTCTGAACTCGGACGGACAGACGGGCGATCGGACGGACAGCTTGCTACATTCAAAAGCCTCTGATCACAGACTGGCATAGTTTTAAAATACTAAATGTGGTATCGGAAGGGTGATATAAAACCTAATTAAACGTTGTTTTAGTTAAATGTGATACCTAAATCCATAATTGACATTTCAAACCTGATAGTGCTCTGCTATACACCTAGTCCTGCAGGCTATCACACAAGGGCGATTATTTTGGTCCATCCTTCCGTCTGTTACGCACATGTATTGAGTATTCGATTAATTTTATTAGTGCCTTTTAAAGAAGTTTTTTAAAGGCAAAACGGGTTCTCATTATCAAGATTTCAAAAGAATTAACCGCCAACTTTCGTCAAATCCGAATTATTTTACTCACTTGAAGTTGTGGGTCGCGTCAGCGAGACGCAACTTCAAGTGGGTGAAAATTTCAAGTGATGATAACAGTGACCAGACATTTCTGGACCTGAGTTATCTAATACATTATATGTCTCTGCTCGCAGACGCTGAAGGACCTGGTGTGCCTGCAGAAGCTTGACCTGGTGGAGGTCTACACCGGCTGCGGATGGCGGAAGAAGTACAAAGCACCCTCGGACTACTGTTTTGCACTGAAGGCAAGTGACCGTATTAATTTATTTTATTTCAGTGACTGACTAGATAACCTGTCGCTCAACATAAGTTCGCCATGGGTTTGTGAAGTGTTAGCTATGAATCCACATTTTGTTTGAGACAGTTACCCAACACACAGTAGTATTAATAGAATGATAGAAATATTGCGATTGTGAAGTAACTGAATTTTTCAAATAAAAAACAATCATTTATTGAACAACCTAGGAGATATTTCCAACATATGCAGTGAAAGTGGCACTCTTGCAATTCAAGTGTCACGAGTGCGTTGAATCCCACTGGAAGAAATAATTGATATCCAATAATTTATATCCAATGACTGGTAAAAATTAAAATATTATCTCGTCACCTCGGCAGCAAAGGGCCGTATCTGCCCATACAACCCTTAAAAAGTTACATTAAACAATTAAGCTTTCACCCACTCGCAGTTGTGTCTCGCTACCGCGATCCACAACTTCGAGTGGATGAAAAGTACCCATAACTGTTAATTTGAGAACATTTACAAATCTTGATGTTTAAACACACATTTCATTCTCAATAAATTTTGTGATTAAATCGGGCAAAAAACGACTATAGTGAAGATTTGAATTGAGCTACTTTAGACGTCAGAATCTGACCTCTAAAAATGATCACTGTACTGAATGTAGTAAAATATTTATAATGACCGTAACATAGGTATTGGAATAAAGCGAAAAGAGCTGACTAGGACATTTATGATGATTTTAAATTGAAAAAAAACCTTTTGATCTCCATGGTTTATACAAAAATACAAATGTTTGTTTGATCAGCTGGATGATTGTGATCCGCTTTATATTTACAGCATCCACAGATCCAAAAGAAAGCTCCCAAGTACATCAAGTACTTATGTGCTGACGACCAGAAGACCTGGGCTCAGTGGGTCACCGGCATCAGGGTGACCAAGGTACGTTTGCGATCGTTTACATTTTCAACCCCAGTCCGGTTGAATACTTATTTATATATCATTCAATTCAAGCTGCAATTTCTAACGCAATTTCCAGCTTGAAACCACGACAAATTTTTATATTTATGAAATATCGCCATCTTTCAGTGGAATTTATTTTGCCAACAGATCATTTTTCAAAAAACATTTTATATATTACATTGGGTATGAATTTTGCTTTTAACCCTTTAACTGCCGGTGCCGCATATATTCGGGTTTTCTTTTTTTATCAGCACATTAGGTACCACATTTTAAATATGTTAAAGATAAACCAGCAAGATTTGAAAAGAGTTGACCTCTATTTCGTCAAATCTGAATAATTTTCACTCACTTGAAGTTGTGGATCGCGTCAGCGAGACACAACTTCAAGTGGGTGAAAATTCAAATTGAATAATTTGGCGGTTAAAGGGTCAAGCGTATATTTGTACGGGCCCAGCAAGACAATGGTTAACATAGAATATTATTTATCTGAATCTAATTTATAGGGTTTCGATCCGATGTTAAGCCTTCCAGAAAAAATCAATTTAGGAAGATTTGCAAATGTTTGGTTTCAAATTATTCTACGTTGAGTAATTTTCGCCCACTTGAAGTTGTGGGACGCGGTAGCGAGACACAACTTCAAGTGGGCAAAAATTGAAATTATTTAGTTTAGCGCTTATTAATGAGATTTATGTTAATGAGATTTATGTTATTAATGTCTTTTATTTGTTTCAGTGTGGGCGTCAGTTGCTGGACAATTACGCCAGCGCTCACAACAACTTCGCCACGTGGGACACCCGGGAGATTTTCGTGCAGCAGGAGATGCTGGACTGTCAAGAGGAGATGTCAAGGAGAGGCAGTGGTTCCTTGGTGAAGGAGGAGATGTTCAAGAGAAGTAGTGGATCTCTGGGGAAGATCCGCCCAGAGATGCCTGAGCAGAACCAGAACCATATACCTTCAGCGTCTGAGGTGGTCACCATCAACACCAGGAAGCACTCCTCCACCACCAGCCACTCCAAGTACGGAGGTGAAGACGAGAACGAGAACACTATTCCAACCAAGATGATTCCCGCGCTGCCGGTGACCACGGAGACCACGAGGATGATGTCCGAGAGGAATCAGGGATCCATCCGTATTCCTCAGCAGAAGAACCACGTCAGGAAGTACAGCAGTGGTGGAGGTACCGTGCGGGAAAAGTTACCACCACCCCCACCACATCTACCCGGTACAGCAGACGGCCTACTGGGCGTGAGGAAGGAGCTACCCCCACCACCGAGCCCTAAACTGCTGGAGAGCATAGCCACCCACGCAGCCTCCGCCAGGCAGAGCTTACGTAGAGTGTCTGATGGTGGTGGATTCGTAGATGGTCACTCACCACGTCGAGTCTCTGACGCGGCGTCTCAGCAGGGCCCCAAGGCTCAGGTACACATTCCATCTCAGGAAGATGACCGAGGGTTCTTCACACCGGACCGCTTACAAAGACACAAAAGGATAAGCAGTCAGGGATCTGTGTTTGACAGGACATCTAGCACTCCTTCCACTCCTGAGATACGCTCCCCTGTACCTCAGCGTCCTCTACTGGAGCACAGGGCTCACAGCTCTGTACCAGCTTCACCAGTGAGGGTACCTAACCAGATGGTGTCGGTACCTGAGCAGAGTGTGTGTCACGCACCACCTTCACCATCTGCCGGTGTACGTCAGGGAATCATGACAGGACATCGGAGGACCTCATCGGGTCCTCCAGCACCTCCTCTGTCGCCCAAACCCAAGATACCACCACCCGCTCCACCAACCCGTTCCAACATGACACAGCTGTCACAAGACGAAGACGATCAGCAACAACCGCAGAACTTTATGGCCGATCTACAGCGTGCCCTCTCACAGAAGCAGACCTCTACAGCGCCTGTACCCCAGCCGATACTACGCCGCCCCGCCGCCTCCACAGAACCAGACAGACTCCCCACACCACCCTTACCCCCTCCACCTCCAACCACACAACCCATAATGAACACCATGCAAAACGTGGAAGACTTACCACCACCTCCGGCTGAACTTCTCGAAGAACTCCGAATCGTTCGTAAGAAGCCGCCACCACCTCCACCAAAGAGAAACAGAGACACCCATCTCTCCCAGACGTAGTCCAAGGGGGAATTCATCCTCCCAGACGTAGTCCAAGGGGGGATTCACCCTCACAGACGTAGTCCAAGGAGGAATTCACCCTCCCAGACGTAGTCCAAAGAGGAATTCACCCTCACAGACGTAGTCCAAGGGATAATTTACCCTCACAGACGTAGTCCAAGGGGGAATTCACCCTCACAGACGTAGTCCAAGGGGGAATTCACCCTCACAGACGTAGTCCAAGAGGGAATTCACCCTCACAGACGTAGTCCAAGGGGGAATTCACCCTCACAGACATAGTCCAAGGGGGAATTCACCTTCACAGACGTAGTCCAAGAAGGAATTAACCCTCACAGACGTAGTCCAAGGGAGAATCCTCTCTTGCAAAGTGCTTAATTCTCCGGAACTTAATCGGATAAATGGAAGAAGATGTTAATTATGTGAGAATCATATTGATGACTATTCCACGTACCATGGTGCTTCTCCCAGCAACACGAAACATTTGTATAACATTTGTGCAATGTTGGACCAACGTCGAAGACGTTGGGCCGACGTTGTACATATGTTATACAAATGTTTCATTTTTGCAGGGCTGTGACATTATTATTGTTGAGGTGATCGGCATTTGAGAATGGAGGAATACAAGTGTATCATTGGGTATTCCATGAGACAATGATCCAATGCTATTTGAGTGTTTGGCCAGGGTCTAAACGCTGAGCCAACATTACAACAATATTGGTTCAATGCCTCATGTTTTCTGGGATACAACAATTTACAAAGTTGCAATGGCGTATTCGCTACTTACATAACTGATAAACGCTACTATTTTTTTTTACTGTTTTCAGGGCTGGCCCTCAAAATATGTTATGGTTATTTTATTTCAAAATAGATATTAATCTATTTTGAATTTGGTATGGTATAACGTTTTTCAGATTGATAGCATATTGTTTCCTCCCGAGCTATGTTCCGCATGAGACGTTGACCCAATGGCTGGTTGAGGTTAGGCAGCCTGGCAGATGGTGGGCCAACCTTAATTAACCCTTGTCCTACTGAACTGTTTCTATTGTTTTTTTCATTGTTAACGGAATTTCCAGCTTCAAATGACGAAAAATAAATTTAATTTTTTTTTGAAAATATACATCTTCTAAATTAATGTATTTGTTTAACTGAGTGTCTACTACAAACTATATTATTCATTTTCAGTGACATATTATTTGATTTAAAATATGCTTAAGCCTTTCAAGCCTGAATTTACATTGTCATCTTTATCCACTACAAGCCGCGAATTGCAGTCGCAATTCGCGACTTGTAGTGAATGAAGATGATTTGTTGTGGTTTGAAAGTTAAAGGAAATTGCGTCATTTTGGTAAACCAGTTTCACGGTAATTTTCGTTGTAATACCCTTTGTTGTAGGAAAATTCAGTCTGTTTTCAAGGATGTAAAATGATGTTTTAATGCATCGTGAGTGCTTAAAGGGTTAAGCCTTTCAAGCCTGAATTTACCATTGTCATCTTCATCCACTACAAGCCGCGAATTATATTGTATCAATGTTTGGACTGAGCCCGAGTTTCTGCCCAAACATTAATACAGCGCTGGGCCAACGTCACGTGCTGAGTATAAATTACAATGATTGATTTGCGATCAATTCTAATTTAAACCAGGGTTATCAAGTGCATTTGAATAAAAATAAAATAACAATTGATACTATCATTTAATTTCCTACTGCACATTAAATGTGCAGTAAAACTTAAATTAAAAAACAGTGATGTTTACTGTTTACACTTACCCTCAAGAGAATTGGCTGATTACAGAGTAATGCAAAGATAAAATAATGTTTAGCAATATTATTGTCAAAATACTGGGACGTAATGTATTGACTTACACCAACGTATAATGTGAGAATACGTCTGTATGTAATAAGGATGGCCTATATTTGGTCGTCTTCTTCGCAATATATATTTAAGATTGTTATAGACACTGTTATTCGATATGTATCCGCTTGGCATTTCCTTTTTTCATTACAGACAATAATTTTATTAACATTGTCAATTACTGTAGATGTTGCATTTGTCACTAAAGACAGTGGCACATGCACCATTCACCCGTAGATGACGAGACACTTATTGCACATACCTAATTTTAATCACGTTAAATAACAGTTGTAAATATGTGTAATGTTAGCATCAGTAATTTGCAAACTAAGTATCAGGAGATATGTTTCTAATCCATCCAACAAAGGCTTTATTATATCTATTGTTACCATAAATAGCGTACTGTATCTATTTTATTTTCATTTAGTGTATTTCGTTTAATATGGCCAAAATATCTTTTGATATATTCGACCCTCTGAGCCAACTTGTCATCTATCTTTTACTCAGAGGGGACACATTCTGACAAACAGCACTTAACTGCTTACTTTTTAAGTAAGCAGTTACAGTTGTTTGCCTGTGCAGGGCGGCATTATAGCTATATTTTGTGTGAAATATCATTTCATGGTAGCCAACTTACATTAATTGATCATTTAATGCAAAGACAGAATCGTGATTTTTGTGCATTTTGGTATGAAGGATAGATATTATTATCTGTTAGGAATGATGTACATGCTAAGACATAGTGGGTTGTTTCTAGTCAAGTTACTGTTTGAATTGCCTGTACATAGAATAAATAATCATTTTTAAGGCGCTTTACAGCTGTTTCTATGTGAAATTTCATCCAAAGAAGAGAACCCAATGCTGATTTATTGTTGGCCCACCGTCTTCAACGATGGCCCAAATCAAACCAGCATTGGAAGGCTACATGATGTAGCCCTTGTTTGTATCTGATACTCTGTATGGATTAGACATACATTAGGTGGAGTATATTAAAAAATATATATAGGGACTTTTGCGGCTTCGATACGCTTTGGTATTCATTAAAATTTGTCAATTTTCATTGAAGGTGGGAACTCGCAGCTCGCAGTGAATGTAGTAAGGGGAGACTTTGTGGACTGCTCGAAAACTCCCTCCTATAATACTATTAAGAATACACATAACAATGATCAAATCTTTGATTACATTTTACTACATATAGGTGTCAAAAATTGTAACTATTAGGAATCCGCCTCCCCGTACAGAGTATATTATTTCATACAAAGAAAGTTTATCATTATAAACATGTGGTTTTGTTTGTAGCATTGTTAGAATGGCTATTTGACTTAGCAAAGCTGATTCTGTGTGAATGAAAGAAGCTGATTATGAATCTGGTCTGTTTAATGGTGCTGATTGTGAAATATTAAGATAAAACTGCCAACGTCCCAATGGAATCGAGAATGCGGGCAACGCTCGAGACGTTGTCAAAACGTGTTATTTTGTACTATCTGGGGTGGCGTGTATTGTCGATGAGGTCGGATAGATTTTCTTCTCAAAATGTGACAATAAATGTGTGTTTTTTTACTCAGGACTTTTATTCCGGCTTGTAATTAATTAAATCGTAGGATTTTTCATCCACAGCAAACACTGAGTGAATGCTTGATGTGGCTGAAGATCAAATTTGATTATTCACCCACACGAGAGGCTATTTTAGTACAATGTGATGAGGATGGTGTTCACTGGCAGTGGAAACAAATCAGTGGAACAAATTGTCTGCAAATAATACTGTGTTGATTACAAATAATGTGATGATTATGTAAAGTTATTTATAATAATACTGATGACATGGGTATTGATTCACAGTATGGAGAGATTGTAGATAGACCCGCAATATTAAGAATGTAACTACCATAACCTTGTTAATAATAACCTCATACCATAATATTATTGTAAGTTAACTCGCTTTTGAATATTGTTAGCCGCATATTATTATTACTATTAATAAAAATCCAACACTTCAATGTGTGTGACAAATGTTACTTTTTGTGCCTGTGGGCGAAAATCAGTGAAATATTTTTGAAAGATTTAACCCAGTAAAGAATTGTTCATGCTGCCAAATTCACACATGTTGTGTGATGAAATCCTTATCGGGATGGCAATATAGCAACACAGACGAGCACTTAAAGAGACGCTTATGTAATCATTGTTAGGGTTTCTACATAATATTTACTAATAACACAGTTAAACCTCATTCTTAGTTAATTCATTTAAATTTTCTTCAAGTTGCTGAAAATTACTCATATTTGTTTCATCTGAGCACAAATATTTGCAATGTTTAGACACACATTTCATTTCTAATTATAACAGTGATTTGGTCCATTAATGAAACAGATTAAAAACGACAACAGGGGAGATCAACAGGAACCCTTTTCCTGCTAGGAGCGTATATACCCAGTGTTGGGCCAATGGTGACCCGCCGTCTACGACGTCGGACAGATATCGACCCACCACGGACCTATGCGTTTTCAAGAATGTTACAACAAAAATAATGCCACTGAAGAAGTTTGTGGCAGGTGCTCGGCTAAACAGATAATTTAATTCAGGAGATGCCTATTTTTCATAAGCAGTAATATTTTTCGTCATTTGGAGCTGGGAATTGCATTAGCAATTCCAGCTTCAATTGACAAAAAATAGCCACAGTGATTGAGGACAAGACAACGATTAACAGAGGACATGTTTTTGTCATATTTAGTCTGACGAATAAATCAACAATGCATTGTATAAGACTAGAAGTTGGTGCCTTGTTATATGTTCAGTTGAATAACGGCTCTTTCTTTTCATACAGTTGAATCCATTTTTGAAAATCAAGCATAACAAATCTATTGCACAGAATATCTCTACATATACTGCATTGACTATAATGAATAAAATTTGCAGCTAAAATAAGTGTGTTATGTTTTCATTAACATGATATTAAGTAACAGAAAACCTTTATTTTAACAATAATTGTCCACAATAATAATTATCCCCCGCCCATGAATTAGGGAGAGAGATATTGTCAGCAGCATGTCTGGCCGTTCTTGTTTCGTTTCCAGACAATATCTGGGAAACCGTTAGCCATATTGTTTTCATATTACATATATACACACATCCCTTAGGGTATTTAGATGTGCCTTTTGAGGGTTATGACCTTTGACCCAAGTTCTGACCTTCGATTTTGGGGCCAATATTGACTTATTTGATGGCGGATGATAAGTTCCTTTTCCGGAAGATATATCTGGAAGTGTTTGCTGGGTTGTTTTCATATTGCACACACACACATCCCTTACGAGTGTAGATGTGCCTTTTGGGGGTTATGACCTCTGGCCTAATTTATGACGTTTGATTTTGAAGCTATTATTGACTTCATTTAATGGCGGTGGATAGGTTCCTTTTCCACGCGATATCTCGTAAACTATTTGCTTTGTATTCGATGTATTTTAGGACGTTATGACCCTTGACCTTATTTTTAACCTTTGACTTTGCGACCGATATTTTCTTTACTTATTGGTGGGGAAATCGTTAGCATAAGTGTTTTTGTTGTCTATATATCTCTGTCTGTCTGAACTGCAAGACCACCATCAGACAACAGCACTGTTTTGTCAGAATCTGGGGATTTTTCGTTTGGTTTTTGATCAACTGAAGAGGTATTGGGATGATTGCTGGTAGTAGTACTTTTTGCCCCATCCGGGGAGGGTCATTAGGGATCTGTTTCGTCAGTTGCATGCTGTAAGGTATGGTACGGAAGCACTAGTCTACAGCAATCATCCAAGGGATTAGCTGTAGCCTCCTCGTATATGGCCATAATCTTCGGGTGGATTGCCAGTGTCGTACGCTGATTTCTCCCTCAACTGTGGTGCCAATGCAGCTCTCGCATTAGTGCAGGCGCTGGTGTAGGCCGTGTTAGCCTTTAATAACCGGCAACAGCGTGTTTGGCATTAGGTCTCTCATGGGGAATGAATGGAGTTACCCTTCCTGTTGTTACTCTGGGGACTATCCGACCCGAGGATAGCGGAGCTGCGCGAAATGCCACAGAGTTTCAGCATTAAATTGCACAGCGAAACCCAAGTCTCTGGCCGTCTGATCCCCTAGACATGCCCTGAACCTCTTATCAGGCGAGCGAAGGGAAATGATCTCAATAACCCACCATGCCCTATCACCCCACCCTCACATCTTTATCTGTACATTATTCATCTCATCAATTGACTACAACGTTTTTATGGTATTACAATGTCACTCAAAAGACCATTTGTGTCGAAAAGTGACGTAAAGCAATGATTTACTACTACTACTACTACTACTTGATCAGATGAATTCAAATCTGCTAAGAGATAATTATGAATGGTGTGGCCATGCTAGACAATTTTAAACGGTCACCACCCGGATTTTTTTTTCATTGCTGGCCTGTCAAAAGACACATAGTTATAATTTCAAACACTTATCTAGGATTTTCTACCCACTTATGCCAATTATGATGCTAATTCGACAGTAAAGTTGACTTAGATCGCCATATTATAAAAACTAACATCCATTTTCAAATTTTCACAAACCTGTGCAGCAAATGCCATATTTGCTACATTTTTATGTACCTGTACTGTACATGATTTCGCACAACCATAATGCAAAATTATGACAAATGCCTTGCTTTCTTTCTCAAAGGTTTCCCAAAAATGCAATAGGCTGTCGTAGCGCTCCTCTCCAAGTTATGGATATCCAGCCTGTGTTGTCTTTTTTTTCTTTTGCGAAACAAGGATATTTTCAGTCCTGGTGCCACATTATAATCAGGCCACATGCCATGAATTATGCCAGGCTAGTTCAAGCTGAGCAGAGAAACTGCATAGGATTGCCACGTCACAATCTACTATGTGCACTGAATTCAAATCTGCTGGGAGATAATTAGGAATGGTGTGGCCATGTCAGGGCAACGCTGCTGGGGTTGCATGCTTGTACAAGTTACGATATATCGTGGGCTTCTGATTGGGCCGCCATCTCGACCAATCAGAAGCATATGATATATCGTAAAATGTACGAGAATACGGTATCTGTATTGCATGGGCTAGTTTGATCCTAAGTTTGGTGTGGTCACATATTGCCAGCCACGTCATAGTGTTTGTTGCAGAGAAGAATCTTATGTTCTCACCACTCTAAATAAGCCAAAATCCAGGGAGGTGATGGAATCATCACACAAAATATTTTATTGCGGCTGTTCCAACCTCTAGTGAAACACAATAAAATACAAAGAAGTTATAATTTTGTGAATATTTATTAACCCGTTGAACACGAAATTATTATGCTACTGCTCTGTTTTTGAAACGAGATTATTTTATGACGTCATAGTTATCACATGTAATCAGACCCGGAGATCTCCGGGCCTCGTATCTGAATAGTATCCCTAAATCACGGAGATCTCCGGGGCTCGTCACAAACAGGTTAAGCACATGTTATCGTCTTTGTCAAGGATATCGGATATAACTGTTTCATGATAACCTCGCAGGGATACAGTGGGTTAATATGATGTGTGTCCGTTCTGTGGAAGAGAGTACGGATTTTAGCCCAATCTGAACTGTGGTGACCTTTTTACACGCTAGGGGGCGTAGCTCAAAAACCGTTTAGTAAGCATTCCCAAAACTTGCCTGCTTTTGATCAAGGACATGTCAAGCTTTATCGTGATATGTCACACTAAATATCTAATAGGGTGGCAGTTTACATGTGTTTCAATGGGACTGGCATTTGGGGTGGTGAGACCTTATGATATTGGTACTAATGGACCTTTTTCTCAGCTGCTGCTTTATAACCTTTGCACAATTGGGGTTATTTTACCCTATGAAAGCGGAGCCGTGTGTTGGGTATGTCTGGGGGTAAATGCCCAGAACCCCCTATCGGGCCAGTCAAGGAACACACTCAGCAACCCATCATGGCATATCACATTTCAAAGTGTTATTTCTCCTTGAGTTTTTATCCAATCGACTTCAAACCTTGGTACAATGATCCTTGTTTATTGAGAGGGTGTGCTATGACGTTTTAAAGAATTCACAGTTATTCTTCCGGATTTATTCACGATTTTCTGGATCACTATATTATGAATCAATGTCAAATTTTGATGGGCTATTTCTCCCCGAGTTTTCATCCTATGGACTCCAAACATTGGCACAATGATCCTTAGGCATTGAGGTTTATTGCGGTTGTTATAAGAATTCACAGTTGTTCTTCGGGATTTATTCATGATTTTTTGGATCACTATGTGGATCAATGCTGGTTCAACAATGTAAATTGTAGGCGAAGCCCTGTGAAGGGAATTCTTGACCAATTAATAGGAGCTCTTTTTCAGAGGCGACACGACCGACTTGCACCCTTTGAGCACCTTCTACATTTAATAATTAAAATCCAAATATCCAGTAATTTTTCATGCGGGCCCATCGTCATAGACAGTGGCCCAGCATTGAACCAACATTGGGTCTTTGATGGACAGTAGAACCTTTCAAATGCTACATTTTAAGATTGAACTAACAGTTATAATTCCATCAAACACAAAACATCGACTCAGTTTTGTTTTTATGTTTGGCCAGCATCGCAGACAGTGATACAGTATTAAACCAACGAAGAAGTCAAAATCCAAAATTAGAAAATTCCAATTCAAAATGGCTGCCAAAGAAAAACATATAGGAATTCCAATTAATCTGTGATAATAAATATAACCCAACCAAATTCAAAAACCAAAATTAAAAAAACCCAGTACAAACATTATTGTTACTTGAAAAGTCACAATTTCTCTTTAGTTTACTTCTGCTACTATCATCAATCATCATATGAAATACACTGCCGTAAAAACCGAAAAGACATAAACTGCTTACTAAAGACGGTCCCCGTGCTGAAAAGGTCAAATACCTGGCGTTGTTTGCCAACACATGCTTCAATATTGGTTATATTGTCGACATACGAGGCATTTTTGTCAACAAAATACACATGAATAATCACCTTGAACATATCTACATATGCAGATATACGAAAAGGTTTAGTGGCTTCTGAAGTATATTGCATATGTGTGAAATGTATAAATACTTATTATTTTCATATTATTCGATGTCATTCAATGTCAATCGAGGTCATTCAAGGATAATTTTGTGTCGAAAAGTAAAATGTAGTCTTAAATATGTTTTTCTCGTGTGGATTATACTAATGCAACTGAAACGTAAATTTGCTTATTTAATGATACTACAGCGATGGCTTGATAAATGGAAAATATACAATAATGTATAGGAATGTTCAGAGAGAATTGTCATTTTCTCTACAATACAGCCGTTTTCAAAAATAAATATTTCTTATATTGAAAAGAGTGTTATATATATATATCTATTGTGAAATAGAAACAATTATGTTTCATGTTTATCAGAGGAAGTCCATGGGGGGGGGGGGGGTCTTTTTCATATTGCATATGTATACACATCACTTAGTGGTGTATATGGGTAGATTGGGTAGATTACATTCATATTACATAAGCACATCATTTAGGGGTGGGGGGGGGGGGGGTGGGGGGTGATTGATGTGTCTTTTGAGGGCTCAACGTTCATGCTTGTTGTAAAATAGATGTTTTTCACATTAAATGTGATCAATTATGTGACCAGTTGATAATATTTCACGTAGTAGGGGGTGATTTAAAGTTGATTTGTCGTAAAAAGAACTATTTGTAAGATACGCGTTGTCATGGCAACACATGTTTCTATATCGTTTACACTGTCAATTAATAAGAGACAATATATATATAGTATATAAAATATATATATAAAATATATATAGTATATCGTTTTCGTTACCGAAACATATTTTAGGATGAATTTATGAATTTGGCATTATTGTAAAGATAATGCCGTGGGGGGTCATTTCTTGCGGATGTAGTGTTGACAACACAAAAGTAACCTAGTTTTACCCATTTTGACCTGTTTTGAACTTGCTGTGACCTTGAGATGACCTCGCCATGACCTAGGGGTAACACCCCTGTAAAGCCAAACGTTGGTCACCATGTGTACTTGGGTTGGGATTCATTAGAAATTTAATTGATGGTCTGGTTATTGGTCCAAAATGACAATCATATATTATGTTATTTGGTCCATTTCTGCCATTTCAGACACTGACATGGGCTACATGAAGGTGATTTGATGGGGTATTACCCCCGTAGCTATTGTATTACCCCTGTAACCTCTCGGGGTGTTTTTGGTAAGGCCTATTGTCAAATCCAGGTGAGTTATTATCAGGATGGACATCTCAAGTTGACACAATTGCATCAAAAACAACATAAATAAGCGATTTTCAACCGCTTGACCTCATTTGACCTTGCTGTGACCTTAAGATGACCTTGCCATGATCTTCGGATAACACTCCTGTGTAGCCCAACCCCAACCAGTATCACTGTGTGTATTTGGATTGTGATTAATCAGATTTAAAAAATATTGGCGTGCTGGTCGGTCATTATTAGTCCACAAATTGTTGTTTATTTGGTCCATTTCATACAGGAGTGACATCAGGGTGATTTGATGGGGTATCACCCCTATGACCCTTGTAACCTCTTGGGGGTGTTTTGGTATAGCCCCATGCTGGGGTCTAGAAGGTTTTCATCCACCATAGACCTCTCAAGTGAGCATAACTGGATAAAAAAACAACACAAATTATCCACTTTCACCTGTTTTGACCTGATTTGACATTGCTGTGACCGTGAGATGAACTTGTCTTGATCTTGACATTATGACTTTGGGATAACAACCCCATGAAGCCCAAGACCCCAACCTATGCTAACCCATGGCACGTGCATTTAGGTGGGGATCTATCAACTTTATTATGTTTATTGGAAGTGCTTGCTTATAGAGTTTTACTAGGCGAACTTTAGAACCCATTTTCTCTTAATTTTGTTTTATTTCAGGCTCCGGGTTTCTAAGGTTCTTTTATCAATATCTTCGCAAAAATTTGAGATATCTGTACAATTTTGTTGCATTAGAACGACGAGGGATATCACTTCAATTACAACAAATAAACTAAATTTTCATAACTTGCGACATAGGTCTGGTTTTGACGTGGCGCGTCACATATGGCTATCTGGACGACATCTTAACACTGAAGCCAAATAAATTGGAGAGGGCTTGATTTTTTGCTGAAGCCACCCCGAAAAACCAAAACGTTGACCCAATGCTGGTTTAATTTTGGGCCAGCTTTATGAACGGTGGGCCGACATTAGTTTAAAAGTCTTGTGTTTGATATAAATACGGTAGACTCCAACAAAAACGTGAATGAAAAATGCCTTACGCAACGTTTGTGCGCATACAGCCTAAACTTGGCCAGAAAAACCTCCTCGGGAAGATGAGATGCAAAAGCTCACACTGCCCTCCAGGGCCGCCCATCTGGCAAAAAGCCTATGCAAAACAACATGGACATACAACAGTTTTCTCCACTTTTTTCCCCTGAAAAAAATATCCTAAGATTATCATGAGATATACAATTTAATTTTAAATTTAATTTTAAATTGTCAAGCCATTAACAGTGTGGGGTGGCATTGTGCTTTGAATAAGGTTTTATAGCTATCTTACTATTAAATGGCAGTTTAAAAAAACATAAAATGGAGATTTTATCAGGTTTTATCAGGAAGCCGACAATATACGCCTTTTGTTTTGGAACAACGATAAGCCAACATTGATTCAACATCATGTGTCTGCTGGGTATTATCTTGCGACAGATTATTGGATTCCAATGAGAGATAATTTCCCCGAGGTTCTAAGCCAGTAATGCGATCTGGCTAAAGTTAATTAATGAGGACTAAAGTCCCCTGCAAAGCCAAAAGGAAGTGGCTGCTTACATGGAATGTAAGCAGTTACTGTGTGGACACAAAGATGACATTTCGCGTCGGTGTGATGCTGGACCAATGTTTCTGACGTAGGTTGGTACAATGTACAATTGTTTGCGTGACAGGAAAGTAGCGTTAACCACCACACCCCACCTTATATTACGAAACTGCATGGAATGCAAACGACTTCATGGTATTCACTAGGTGGCTCTGAGAACCGCAACATAGCGCTCGGATTGCTAATTTAAGCTACTAAGTGAAGTAGTATTAATTTATATTGTCCTATAATCACAGAAGTGGGGGAAATTGTAGGTCAATCATGGGTAAGCCCCTAGAAGTTATTAAATTTTTTGTTTAAACTTTTCAGAACGGGGACCTATTAAAGGGACTGGCTCAGGCTAAAAGCATAAACATATCGGTGATTTTATTTTGGCTTATTAATATGACCATATGGTGTAAACATGTCCATAGACTAGAACTGCAAAAGTTTTAAAAATTTTGTGCTGCGCATTTACTAGTTAGGCTAGATATAGGGACGAAATTCTTGATTTCTTTCCGCGTTGTAAGAACAGTTGTAATAGGCCTACCATCTTGAAAATGATTCTACGAATTGAGCTTAATTTGTAGAAAACGTGAGAATAATGGTTGCTCGTTGTATATCGTGTATATGGGCATGCAAATTCAAACCATTAGTGAGATACTAACCCTTGAATATCGATAAATTTACGGCGCCAAAATTGTCCTTGTAATACCTTTTTGTTTAATAAAAAAGACTGATTTTTAATATCATAAAATATCCTCCTCCAAAGTACAATATCCCCGATGTTGATATATTATCAGAACCTGACTTGCTTTACATGTAAAAACATCCCTGTCCTCCTTTTAAATATTTTTTAGCAATTACTTCCGGTCTTATACGCCAATTACGCTGATGTAGTGAAGTGTGTGTATAACGGACTGCAGTGATTACCACTCTGGTCATCGAATTAACTCTGGTAGCACTAAGGTATCATGATTTCAGGGTCGGTGGTTCGAACCCAGGGCTGGGCAGTTACAACTGTGCTACGATGGCGCCCAATTACGATTCTCCTTACCGACAAAGCAGTAAAATACTAGGCACTGCAACGCCAAAATTGCAGTATCTGCTTACTTGTAGAGTAAGCGGATACCGCATTTTGACTTTGCACGGCAACACAGGCCTAATCCTCGTGCTGGGCAGTTTCAACACTGTTATTACACAGATAAAAAGTCATGTTTTCTTTAAAAAATCTGAGATCATAAAATGTCATAACACTGAAGATGAAAAACGAGCTATTTTTTTTTTAAATAATCCTTCTTTGAGGCATAGGGTTTGTACAGTCTGTAACACTGCTCTGTAAGCCATAGGGATTGTACAGTCTGTAACACTGCTCTGTAAGCCATAGGGATTGTACAGTCTGTAACACTGCTCTGTAAGCCGAAAGACTGCTTACTCGAGAAGTAGGTGGTATTTACAAATGTTTTACTTTTTGTACTGAGTGTCATGTCGTCTCTATATCGTCGCCTCGGAGCTAAAGGATCCTATCTGACACTCGTTAGAGTGGCAGATAGGATCCTTTAGCTCCGAGGCGACGATATGCACATCCATTTAAAACTGGGATGAATGCATATGAAATTAGGTCACTTTTAAGCACATAATCACCGATAATGTACAGGGGAAACTGGACAGGAGAGCCGAGTCTTTGCGAGATGGCGGAGACGAAATACCAGAGGGAGGGACGAGCCCGCGCGCGATGGCGTGACAAAGACAGTGTTTGATTAAAACACATCTTCCCTACAGAAAGGCTAGGCTTCTCCAGGACGCTGACCTTGAGAAGCCTAGGCTTGCTGTAGGCAAGATGGGACCCCGCCCTTGAAAACTAACATAATTTTTAAACCCAAAATAATAAAAAATAAAATAGTTCGCTGGGCAGTCGGATTCTATTTTTTAATCGACCCAATGAGTCACGAACCCAATTTCAACCACCCCCCTTCTATTGTCCTATCTCTGGGTTGTTGAGAACTTGTCAGATGTTGACAAGATTTCCACGAGATGTAAACCAATGCTGTGTTAACGTTGGGCCAGCGTCGCATACGCTGACCCAACATTAACCCGGCATTGACCCAACGTTGGGTGTTTACAGGTACGCCCTGCTAATCTAGCTATGGATTAGCCATTAAAAATATCGTACATCATCGCGTGCGATTCCGCCGTGCAAAGGCAAAAGGCAGTATCTGCTCACTTGAAAAGTGAGCAGATACTGCCTTTTGGCTTTGCACGGCGGATATTGCAGTTTTGCGTGCATAACCTGGACTCCAGCACAACGAGGAGATGCGGGCGCAACAAAAACAGACCACTGACTTCATATTTATCCAGGGCGGAGAATATGAGCCGGTAAAAAAAATAAAATCAACTAAAAGAGACAGAAACACGGATAACTAGTATATAGATATTGTCTCTCCAGCATTGAAAGGGGGGTCTATTTAATGTCTGAAGTTTATGTATTTTTCAAATTATTGTCAACTGGTAACGTGTTTTAATATCGAGGTTCATTGTAAAGCAGCCACCATTATGATGTGCCTGGTTTAGAAATCCTCGGATGTATAATAAATGTTCAGCCCTCTAGCCCTTTAACGCGCTGAAATACTTTTGTATAAACCATGGAGACCAAACGTTTTTTTTACTAATTTGAAATCCTCATAAATGTCTTAGTTAGCTCTTTTTGATTCATTTTAATACCTATCTTATGCATGTTATGGGTCTACGGACAATTAAAAGACGTTTACACTTACAGTGCGGAGATCGACTTTAGACGTCAGAATCTGACGTCTACAGACGTCAGATTCTGACGTCTTAAGTTGATCCCCGCGCTGTAAGGGTGTAAGTTGTGAGCTGTGGTACTTCAATGGACGAATGTTAAAATTATCTAATCGATCAGCGTGTTAACACGAGGATACAGTTCTGTTCCGCAAAGCCAAAGTGCAGTATCTGTTTACTTTACAAGTGAGCTGATACTGCCTTGCGGCTTTGCGCGGCAGTGTTGTTGTTAAGGTATACTGAAGGGCGTGGCAGTTAAATAGAGGCACTAATATATGGCATAATAACAATTACCCGATGGGTTAAAACAATAGTGTGCTAAGTGACATTTTTGGCCTTTGGAATAATAACCAGCTAAGTCAGCTATAATATGTATAAAGTTTGAAATTATTCCAAATTCAGTTTAAAACAACAGATCAAGTCGACTTAGCACATTGTTATTCTCGTGAAAAGGAGCACATATCAGCATAGTATCTGTTCAACACAGGACCAATTCGACTTGACACATTGTTATTCTGGTGTTATATGCGGTGCAAGTGCACTTAGCGCATTCTTATTCTGAGACTTGTGGAGACAGCACAGGGGAAATGCCTGGACTTAATTTATTGTTGATCTAGGAACAATCTCTGTATATTCTGTGTTCCTGGTGTAACAATGCGCTAAGTCAACTTGGTGTCTTGTTGATCCCAATTTTGCTTCTGTAAATCTGTAAATGCTGATAAGTGGATTTAGCAGACTGTAGTTCTAAGCAAAAAGATAAACGAAATTTCGCTATCAAGTCGACTTGACCCACTATTGTTTTAGACCATCGTGTAACCGTCAAGTTGGAGATGTATCACAATTAGGTTGCGAAGTTCAAATGTAGCGTGACAAAAGGTAAACGCGATTTCACCTCCCACTGGTAAAAGACTGTGGCATAATACGAAAAAAGAGTCCAGACTCGCCACAAATATTTGAAAGCAAATAAAAAATATCATGGCGTTTGAGATACACAATCAAAAGAAATGCACGGACATTTTGAACGGCGAAAATTTAATAATGAACATTAAAAGCTGTCCCCGGCAAACACAAGACGTTGAATCAATGCTGGTTTAAAGCTTTCCACACTATACGACGCTGCATGCGTTGATGTTAAACCCATATTATTTCAAGATATTCTGTTATCTGGGGTAATATCAGAGGTAAGTAAATAAAATATTTTTTTTGTTTTCTTTGTGTTAAACTGGGCCATGATAAACTCCTGAGGATGGTGGAATGAAGGAGATGACACTGCCCTCCAGCCACAGAATTCGAAATTCGAGCCCTGGTGGTCTTAGGCCGAGCATGTTACCTCTCGGGCAGAGGTAAAAGGCCCTAGATAATGGATATGTCTCATTACAATCAGGGGCGGATCCAGGATAGAAAAAGGCCAGGGTCACCGAGAGATGAAAATGGCACATACATAAAAAATAAAATGCGAGCGCCGGAGGCGGGAGCGATTTTTTGCTAAAAAAAAAGTAATAACAATTGGGGAAATAATTCGTATCATCATCTAATTTAATTAATATATACATCAAATTATATTTTGTACATTTGGAAAAGGTCACTTATAAATTGAAGGGAGATCACGTGACCCCTGTGACACCCCCCCCCCCCTGGATCTGCCCCTGCTAATTGTGATGACAGATGAGATATCGAGTGAGAAAGTGAATGATAGATTAAATACGTTTAATACAGTGCTGTATCAAAATACTTGTAGGGGTTGATATGGTCCAACTTCCAGAGAGACGCACGCTGTACAACGTTATGTCTGGGAACGCATCACCACAAAGCGGCGATTGATACCCGCATGACCAACTGCGTGACAGGCGGTGGCTTGAACAAATTGCCACGCCCCCCCACATGAATACGGATACGACTATAAAACGTGTATTTGATATAGGCCGTCGGTCCGTAAAAACTATTTGATTTGATTTGATTTATTTCAGTAAACAGTACATGTAAGCATGATATAAAACAATCAGGGCCACCATATTGGTCACCAGGGATAAAATACACTATAAAGGGTCTGGTGACCCTCATTTCCATAGTGGTCCCCGAAAAGTAGACCAGATGGCGACTGGAAACTTTTACAGAAAATTTAAATTAAAAATACTTGTAAAAAGTTTATATAAAATAAATTATAAATAAAAAAGACTAAGCTTTGATATATATATAATTATTGAAAATTTAAATACAGCTCAGACAAACTAGTAATATAGAAAATCTGAGTTGTATTCGCTAAGTAGTCTATCTATTAGGTAAAGTCTCACAGCTTGTTTAAAAGATGCCAATGAGTCTAGTTTCTTTATTTTCAAAGGCAGTTTATTCCATGATTTATGCCATTTAATTTAAAAGCTTCAGATCCGTTTCTTCCAGTGGATGGCAAGGAGGCAGACAACGTTCTATGTCTTGTCTCAACATCACGCACCTGACTAGCCATTAAACTCTCAGTAAGATAACATGGAGCTCCGCCATGGACAATCCTGTGCATGATGCTGAGATTTAATCGTTCTACTCTGACATCCACTGGAAGCCACTGCATCTTTAGGAAATGTGTGATGCCTAGATGTGTCCGGGGGGATAAATCAAGAGCAAACCGTATTGTTTTGTTTTGTAAAATTTGGAGTTTCATAGTTTTTTGGAGGCCGCTATACCAGGCTGAACATGCATAGTCAAAATGGCAAAGAATTAGGGCTGATGTTAACAATTTTCTAGATCTGGTGTTCAAATACGTTGCCTGTCTGCACAAAAATTTCAGTCGCGAATTTCCCTTTTTCAAAATATTTTCAACAATAGCTGTGCCGCTAAGTGTTTGCTCTAGATTTACTCCGAGATACCTAATGACAGTCTTTGATGTAATTACATTATTTCCACAAAAAAATAGCTAATTTGGAATGCTTTGACAGCATATGTTTGGTTCAAAATAGAATAGATTCTGTTTTACCCAGGTGGAGAGACAACTTGTTGTCTATCAGCCAATTGCTGAGAGACAACAAATTGTCCCCCAAAACGTTTTCAATAGTTTGTATGTGTTTTCCTGATACTAACAGGTCAGAGTCGTCAGCATAGAGTATTAGTTTGTAGGAGACAGATGCTTCCATATCATTAACGTAGATAAAAAAAATTGCTACAATTTAAGTTTATCAACCCGTTATTGTCATTTTCTGCTATCATTCTTTGTCTTAAAGTCCTAATAAATAATTGGGGGTCATCCGCAGAGTGGGCTTCCCACACATCATTAAAATTCAAACGAAACAACAATGTTTCCATTGTTTCCATTTATTAACCCGTTATTGTCATTTTCTGCTACCATTCTTTGTCTTAAAGTCCTAATAAGTAATTAGGGGTCATCCGCAGAGTGGGCTTCCCACACATCATTAAAATTCAAACGAAACAACAATGTTTCCATGTCTCGAGGATTAAAAACACACGAACATGACGTGGAATCAGTATTTTTCAGTTAAAGTTTGGCGATGTGGCTCAATGTGTCCAGCATTTGCTCAACATTGGGCCGGTGTCGCGTAGTGCAAAACTTACCCTGCTCATTACGGCCACAGTCTTCTTTTATCTAATTAATTAGCAGGTTGATTTGGAAATAAAATGAGTGTTTAAACATCAAGATTTTTCAATGTGTTCTCAAATTAAACAAATCTGAGCAATCTTCACCCACTTGAACTTCAAGTGGGTGAAAATTTAACTTTCGGCCTGGTCTATTGGTCACATGGGATTAAACTTATAAAATGATGATTCATCCCATCTCCCCGCCTTCTTTCTACGGATGACATATTTCTTTAAAAACAATACGCAGACCATTCTTTGCATGGGCGTTTACCTGTTTACCTTGTCCAAGGTGTGTGAGTAAAGGTTCATTTTTTAAATGTGGAAGTCAAATGATCAGGTTTGGGACGGTATTATTGAAGAAGTTAATCTAGATATTATGTACCTGATTGGTCAACTGCTTCGTGAATATTATCAGCAGGGTGTGTGCACTTCGCCAAGTAAGGTATTCTACACCCTAATTTAAATAACAAGTGAATGGTGGCGGTGAAGTCTTGCCGTTCAAAAACACGGTCTCTGGCCATTTTTTTCTGAGAATCAAGTGGTGTATGATAATGCAAAATTGAATGCTTTATACTGCAAATTGTTTTATGCATACAGTGCAGAGGCAAACATAATGATGTTCGAAGAACATAATACATGTACTGTTATTTTTATGATGTTGTAAAAGTTTAAGATACACATTGTAAAGGGTCTGACTGGAGATTACTAAGGTATGGGAGGTATTATTTTTATTCTCAAGACATGATGTGCTACCATAAACAGATAAATGGCCGAAAGGCAGCCACCTTTTTCGATCTCTGTTTATAATGATAACATTTATCACTTTTAATGGAATATTTTGAATTCGAATTTGACAGATTTGATATACAAGGTATTTGGCAGACCACAATTTAAAAAAATAACGCGGATTTGAAATCAAAATGACATGTGGAAACGTAGAAATCGTCGCCTATCTGCCACTCTAACGAGTGTCAGATAGGATCCTTTAGGTCCGAGGCGACGAAAGAACAGTTCCAATGATATCAGCGTACCCAAGTTAATAAGGAATGAGGTATCACATAAAATTCTGGGCCTATTATGTCAGATATACACATTCAAAATGGCGTCGCTGATTTTGTCTTTACCTCCACATGACCTTGAGACATGAAACAAATAATTCTTTCCCAATCAACGTCTTCACATTATGTTGAAAGAAGATGCAAAATTATATCATAGATCTATTACTAATATTTCTGAATGTGTAAAAAACAGTAGTCACTGACTGGTAAAATTGGATGATTTTCATATCCGACATTGGCAGCCATCTTGGCTTTGGCCTCTAGATGACATTGAAACGTGACAATAATTATTTCAACGCAACCAATGTACCCAGATTAGTCGAAAATGAGGTATTACATCAGATTACAGGCCTATTATTTAAAAAGCTAAAAATCCAAGATGGACGTCGCCGGCCAATTTAAACTTTTGCCAATAAAAAAATATTTACATTTCCTTAGAATGACACCCTCGTTTTCTTTGAAGGCCAAGACATATACTATCAAAAAAGCAAAAGTTATTCTCTGAGAAAAAAAGCACACAGGATTGTAGATGGGTTCCACACTAAATCAGTTTATGTGGGTCACTCTTTCTGAAAAGTAGGCAAGAGCTTATTTGTAGATAAAATAGTCAGTATTCTGACTTTTCCGCAGAACTAATGGATGAAGGGTCTATAGGTCAGGTCTATCCTATTTTGCAAGGTTCCACAGACAAGTATGAGAATCACAATGGGTCTACTGACCAGCACTAACAGTAATTTAACTTGGGCCCATACTGGTCGAAGAAAACAAAACAAAACAATTGTGGGACATGCAACCAGGAAGTGACAAAACTCATAGCTTAGCATTGAAAATTACCTGTTTGACTGCCCAGCAAGTCCTCATAGGCCAATGTAGCGTAGAGTCCTGACACACGACCCTATTAAATAGAGCAAGTTTTCATTAACAGAAACAACCTACCATATACCTTTCTCCCTCTTTTTCCTATTCACGATGATGACAAACTCGACGTCAATCAATAATTAGCTTTTATCACAGTTTTCTTTCAATTTCAAGTTTATCTAGGGGTGATATAAAGTGCGCGCAAACCAAAAGGCAGTAACTGCCTACTTTTCAAATAAGCATTTACTGCCTTTCGGCTTTGTGTAGCTCTCCTGAGTAATTAATTTTTGTTACAAGCGATGACGTAGATAAATATTTTTTCTAATGTTTAATTTAAATGTCATCTGGGAGTCAACTATCATATTACCAATCCGGAATGCTTGGATGACATTTGCAAATGTTTGGCATTTCGAGGCAGATGACTTTAGTAATTACTTTTATAGTCAAATAATCAATTGAATAGTAACATTTAAATGTCACTTTGGTCTCCCACTAGTTATCCATACAGCGTCAGCGCATTTAAAGTGACAGTCACGCTTAATTTCTATCCAGAGGTCTTAAAACTTGGCTATCAATAGACAATTATTTTCCAAGAAGGCCCAGTCCTACAAATGCCACAGAACTAAACAATGGCCAGTGTTCATGCTAATAATAGATGCTATTAACCTTTTCACTACCATACATGACGGAAATTTCCGTCGTCATTGGTCAATGAACGTAGCCATAAAATGACACAAATTTTCGTCAAATATATACTACATTTATGTATTTTTCGTCATTTGAAGCTGGAAATTGCGTTAGCAATTCCAGCTTCAAATGACGAGAAATAGAACTCCTACACCAGTATATCTGGATCCTGGTATGCACCCCGGCCTGGAAGTCAAAGGGTTAATGAATTGACATCCAACAGTATCGGGTACATGAACATAAAATATGTTTGTGCTTGTGATGTTATCGTCATTGAAATCACGATAATTTTGTATAACTTTAAATAACTTTGAACTTAATTTTGTTTGGTCAAATAAATTGTCTTCTTCTTCTATGATTATTAACCCTTAAAATTCTGAAATATTTTTGTACAAAACTAGAGACCAAAGGGTTTTTCAACTTGAAATCAAACATAAATGCCTTAGTTAGCTGTTTCCGCTTCACTTGACTACCTATGTTATGGGTCTATGGTCATTATAAATATTTGACTATTTCAGTGAGGGGATCGACTTTAGAAAATGTCTCCGTATTGGTTTTAGTACATGTACTTGTACACATCCAGCTAACACGTGGCATTGACCCAATTATGTTTTAATGTTGGGCCGACGTCGAAGACGGCGGGCCAACATTAGAACGACATTGGGTCAATGCCTCGTGTTTGCTGATATAGTTGTCCGTGTTACCGGCAGCTTCAAAATTTCGACCCAATTATTGAATGTATCTTGTTCGCATTTTCAATATTTTCACTAATTTGTTTGTTTTTATTTATTATTTGACCGGATAAGATTCTAGAAGATAAAACATGACATCTATAGCAAGAATATAAAAGACCACAATACAATAGAATAGTTTATGAAGGGTTCCAAAAGAAACATGTCAATAATGTTCTTCTTCTTCTAAATATGATTATTTCCATCAAAGCGCTTAAATATTTTTGTACCAAACAAGAGACCAGAGGGTTTTTCAATTTGAAATCATCATAAATGCACCACTATGCTTATTTTT
>OZ024910.1:54526686-54536686 GCA_964017125.1 Flabesymbios commensalis
ACACTTATTATTCAATTAAAAAAATCATTTTGCTTGGCTTTGAACTACATAATACAAAGCTGTGATGTTGTGCAATTATTTATTATTTATTTACAGTTTTTCATTAGTATATTACATAGCTTTGTCTATCTAGAAGTGCATACTATTTTATTAACTTATTGCTTTTAAATGCATCAAGGTGGCTCACATGCTAGCGACTATAGTGTGAGTCTCCTGACCCTATTATAATTATAATTATAAAATAATAATTACGGTACTTAAATCGGAATCTGATTCTGAATCAGTTGAAATGCATTTTCAATTTTTCACTCCATTCATCCACATAATCTAATATTAATAATTATTGAAGATGAGCTTCATTGATGTGACATAGCAGAACGTGACGTATTTTCACATCTGAATTTAGGCTGTTTAATTCATTATAAAACTTGAAAAAATAATAAATATATATTATATAAATATATATAATAAATAGCCATACAGGTATTAAGAATGTTTTCTCCGCAGAACATGACATGGTATACCGTCAGTTTCCAACGCTTTAAAAAGCTCTGGAGTGCCGGGGGCACTGGTGCGGTTGTTAAAGCTGCCTGCAAGGGAAGTCGGAGATCGCAGGTTCGAACCCCACTCTGGCCTTCAAAGTTTCAAAGAAACAAAATGTATCTTCTCCGATCATTCGTAATTAGTCAATATTGTGGGGAGCCTTTGTGACCGAGAGGTAGCGTGCTCGACTTCTGACCACCAGGGCTCGAATTTCGATTCCCGTGTCTGGAGGGCAGTATCATCTCACCATCCTCAGGAGCTTCTCCTGACCAAGTTTAGCCTATATGTGTACAAAGGTGGCCTAAAACCCCATTGATTTCATTTATAAAGCTCCGGAAGACCAAGGAGGCTATACCACATAACCTCCTTGGGGAGACGAAAGGGTTATCGCACCTGCCAGCCAAAAATCCGATGTGCACACCCTTGTGCACGCTTTCCGCTCTATGGATTTATGATTTGTATTGTGTACACCATAGCCATGTAACACTTGGCTATTGGCCATAAATATTATACCAGACAAGGTTAAACGGTGTAGATCAGCGCAAACAGTACACACATCTCAGTGATCACGAGACATTGATACAATAGTGGGTCAGCGTCTCGTGTTCGCACACATGAAATGTTGACCTTATGTTATAGACGGCCGGCCAAGTGGATTAAAAAAACTTCTGATGGCGTTTTTTGTTACAAGCAGATAACCACGTTTTATTAACTCTATATATACCTTCACGCTCAATGTGAGGGGGTTACCAAATTGTTTTTGACCTCTCAAGTCATTTCAAGGTCAAACAAAGTCATTTATGGGTTAAAATGTCGATATTTTTATTTTCCTACAGAACAGGAAAAACAAACCAGATACCTCTAAATAAAGAATAATTCAATTAGTATAGCAATTCGGGTAAGGTGATTGACAACTTTTAGTGACATTTCAAGGTCATTTTAAGCGCTTACAAGGTCTTTTAAGGGGTGAAATTGCGTTTTTTTCATTTTTTTCACCACACACCAGCCATACAATCTGGTAAATACAAATAATTATCGATGACAGTAATATGGCTCTTCAAATGAGGAGTTGACGACTGATGTAAACATCTCAAGGTCATTTGAAGGTCAGACAAGATAATTTCAAAGTAATAATTTCATTTTTTTCACTTTCCAACTCAGCAACGGTATAAAAAATAATAGAAAAACAATAAGATACATTCAAATAATTATTATTAATTAGGTTTTGTTAAGGAGAAGAACAAAAATGATAAATTCTCAAGGTCATTTCAGGGTCACACAAGGTCATTTTCAAGTTACAATATAGATTTTTCATTATTACGCTTTTAAACCAAGTAAGATTTTTTCTCTCCATTTTTGCACTCTGTGGCATACAAAGAATAATATATATAATTATTAAATACAGTAAAATAGCGTTTCTGGTAAGAGGATTAACGAAAATGTAAAATTCTTAAGGTCATCTTAGCGTCCCACAAGTCTTTTTCAAGTTACAACCTTGTTTTTTTTTCACTTTCGCACTCCGCTCCAAAATAACAATAAGATACATTCAAATGACCTACACCCATACATGCCTCCACAATATATTATAAATTATCACAAGGGAGTCCCAAATGGATTGCAGCAATATATGGCGTTGTCTTTTACAAACAGTCGTTAATCCATGTCCATTAATTTTGCAGGCTGTTTGTCTTGTATGTATTTTTGCAGCCAACTGAGATCAGCATAAGCTGATTAGATGAACTGGGTAGTAGGTTATTTTCACTCCATTCACATCTACAATCAAAACTTCTACATCATGGTACATATCTGCATGTGTCACCTCACCATCAGCCATTGGTAGGCCATATATACACCTGATCACGCTGTGAATAGTTTACATTTGGTGATGAAGCTAGAGGACAAAAGAGATGAATTACCTCAGGTAGACATCTCGCCATGGTCTATACACTCCGATATCATGGATATAGCTAGATCTCTTCTGAGATGAACTTTATAGCGCCTGCTCTTGATGAATACACACAGTAGATGCTGATGGATTTGAATTCTTTGTACACGTACGGTACAAAAAGTTATATATTTGTTTTTTTTTCTCAGGGGATAAAAGATAAGCCAGACCATGTAAGATTTGGTTATTACTATAGGGTCTTCTATTTCTTCCTTTTCATAACGGTTATGTTGAATGCTCCTGTTGTCTATAGCTACATTGGCCCCTTCAGCACTGTAAACAGCCGCTGCAGAGCGTGTGCTATGTTGTTAACAATCGCCCCTTTGTCACCGCTATTCTTTTTTATTTAGTTACTGCACTGATCCCTGAGTAGGCCAACTGTTGCTCCAGCTCAAATAGCATCCCTTGAATCCCACCAGCACTGCTGCTTCTGTTGTTAACAACCCCCCTATCCCCTATTGCACTGCTGCTCTTGTTTTTACAGTTGTAATGACTCCTTCAGCCTCTTATTAGCATCCCTGACCCCTCCAACACTACAGCTTAGAACTGTTCTTAACGGCCACCCTGACCCATTCAGCACTGGACCAGCTTGCACTGTTTATCCTTTTGTTACAAACCTCCCTCTCTGTTAACAGCATCGTATCCCTGTCCCCTCTACCAACTACCAAGGCTGTTTTTGTTATTAACAGCCTCCCTGGCCCCTCAAGCACAACTACTTTTGTTGTTAACAGCTTCTCTGTCCCCTAAAGCATTGCTGCTTCTGTAGTAAATAACCGCCCTGGCCACTCCAACACTGCTGCTGCTGTTGTTAATAGCTTCATTTGCCCTTGCAATACTGTTGCTCCTCTCTCTTGATAACAGCCTCCCTGGCCCATCCAGCAATGCTGCTGCTTTTGTTAATAGCTTCTATGTCCCCTCCACCACCGCTGCTCCTGTTGCTACAACACGTCATCCCTTTTAGCAGTGTTGGCTCTGTAGTTAACAACCTCCCTGGCCACTCCAGCACTGCTTGTCCTGTTGTCAACAGCCTCCCTGGCCTAGCAGCACTACTTATTCTGTTGTTAACAGCCTATCTGCCCCCCCCCCAATTCTGTTCCTAAGTTTTCCTGACCCCGTTTAAGCAGCAGATTTTCAAAAATTTCAGGGGATTAGAACCTCTTGACCCCCCCCCCTCTATAGCTGTGAACAGTTTCTTTGGTCTCTCCAGCACTGTTAAGACATACCCCATCCCTTGTTCGAAGCAGTCCCAAGTATGGCATTTATTGGAACTGTAAAAATACGACTTTAACCTGTTCTTTCTGTCTCTACTTTGTTTTCAATTTGAGAATAATTAGGGCCTACCGGGTATGCTAAAAATAGCATCTATGGCAGGATAATTCCGGGCAGTAGTATTAAATAGCAGTAAATTATATCTAATTCGATTATAATACGTATATTAACAGTATTTTTTTAAATTGTTCGAACTAACCCTGATCTCCCCTATGCCTAAATGACTTTATTAAGTGGCATATACACCCTTTCATATACAAAGAGGCGATTATTATGTCAAAGGGTCTAGATATTATGCTTAAAGAGGTCTTGCAAGCAAAATTTGATGAAAAATGGCGAAGATTTTTCTGAGAAATTGGCTAATGATCCTTCACCACGGCTGACTCTTACAGTAAAATTAGGTATTTTGACACATAAACCTGGGAAAATACATAATATTGACAAAGGCTACAGTTGACATGTGTGGATTAGCAATGAAAAGGTTGATGATAAAGCAGCGGCCGATTGATTATTGACTGAGGATAAACAAGAAGCAGGAGAACTGATCATAATGCGAGATCCGCGAATAGGCCTATTCACATATTATCGCTCATGCTTGTCTCAGCGACATATAAGACCATTTGTAGCCCTAATTGGACAACTAATACACATTATGTGAGAGTTTTTGTTATTTTTCAATGATATTTGTGAATATTCCACCGCTTAAATGATTAGAATGGCTACATTTGATAACGGGAACATCATTGTTGATCTTAGCAACCACTGAAAAGTGCGGAAAACTGCGTGCATGTACGAGGCATGCGCTGCAACGACACAACAAATATCTTCAAAATTTACCTCAAAAGGGGGTCACAAACATCCCTTAAAAAGGCCTAAAAAGTTTTCAATGGTAGCCCCCCCGCATGTCCAAAAAAGTATTATATAAACTTTCATTATAGTGCGGTTACCTGCTTGTAACAAAAAACGCCATCAACATTTTTTTAGAGTGATTTAATTGGTAGGCCTATTGGCCGGCCGTCTATTAGTCTCAAGGCTGGATCATGGCCTGCAACGATGGCCCAAGTTAATAATCTGACTATTTATTCTCTATGCGGGGGGAATTCAGTCCTATTATATACGCTTTAATTTTACGAGTCACATTATCACATTTTGATAATGTCAAGTGAAAATGTAACAGATTGAAGATGATCGGTGGAAGACATGAGCATCAATAATTACAGTAGTTTCAAGACAAAAGTGGCGGATGCTCCGATTCGCATTGTTTTTTCATCCATTTGGACGATTTCATATGGATGACAATTTCCACAAACAATTAGTTAATTTCAGATGTTACACTAATAGGGTCTCAAATTCACCAGACTTCGGATAATTTGATTCAATTGTGGATGAGCTTTAAATATACTTCTTACAGGTCCTACCAGCACATAGACCCGTATATAAACCTTTTAACCAGGATCCCCCCCCTAAAAAAAGGAATATAAAAATAGTAAAATTGATATGATAATGTGTGGTAGATTCTTGGTTAACCCTTTAACCGCCGGTGACGATTATATCCGTTTTTTTCATTTTTTATTAACACTTTAAATGTCAGATTTTAAAAATGTTAACGGTGACTTGTGACATCAATCAGCAAGATTTGAAAACAGTTGACATCCATTTTGTCAAATCTGAATAATTTTCACTCACTTGAGGTTGTGGATCGCGTCAGCGAGACACAACTTCAATTGGGTGAAAATTCCAATTGAACTTTCGGGTCAAAAAGTTAAAGAAGTTTCTATTTTTTTTAGAGATGAACATTTTTCTTAAATTGAAGCAGCACGTGAGATAAGGAATGAATGTAAAAGATTTCAAGAGCTGTTCATCTTTTAAATAACATTTTCCTCGCTAGGTACGACTATAATATTATAGGCCTAGTCGTTTTAATACGTCTTATCAGTCGATCAAATCACTGATATCGGTAATTAAATGTGTGGATAAACATCAAGATTTTCAAAAAGTTTGGTCTCAATTTAAACAAATGTGAGTAATTTAGTCACTTGAAGTTGTGGATCGCGGTAGCGAGACACAGCTTTAAGTGGGTGAAAATTGGAATTGAAGAACTTGGCGGGTAAAGGGTTAGGCAACCAAGTGAACACGAGATGTTGAGCCAACGTTGCTGTAACGTTGTGCCAGTGTCTTGTGTTTACTGGGTATCTTTTTATGACAGAATTAAGGAGTGAATGTCTTAGTGTGCAGTACCATTTAGGTAGCACACGCATTTGAACAGTTTGGAGCATTCAATGTGCACCACAACTATCATTCGACGCAGTTTCCTCCAGATGAGTCTGCGGCCAAACCCACTGAATCACTATTGTAGGCCGGTCTCACCAACCGATTTAAAACTTTTTTTTTCTTAAATATCACATTTCGACCAATAAGAGAGCTTACGACTGACTGAAGTTGTGTCTTAGTGGAGAAACCAGGCCCCCGCTAACCAATCGACTTAAGTCAAAATTTTATCTTAACTGTCAACACGTGACCAAGTCTCAACAAATCATAATCAGACTCAGACTATTTTATGTGTCATACATGTATATAACATAATAGGCCCAAATAAGATAATGAGCACACAATCATAATAAATATGAACATGTATGACAAGAGACCTTCACTAAGACCAGAAATACATAAACACAGTGTCTATGTATTTCTGCTAAGATCTATATAGTGATCGCTAGCATCAAGGCCACCAATAAGCATTACTATCCTCAAGTTTGTACAGTATTTTTATTTTTAATTATTTTGTATTTGTCATAAATACATTTAGAAGAAAATGAAATGACTATCACAATGTAACACATCAATGAGCTGAATCCTTACAGTGCGGGGATCGACTTCAGACGTCCGAATCTGACGTCTAAACTCGATCCACGCACCGTAAGAGTGAAATATTTATAATTGCAGTAGACCCATAACATAGGTATCAAAACGAATCAGAAAGAGCTAAGTAAAACATTTATGATTCTTTCAAACTGAAAAGTCTCCATGGTTTGTACAAAAGTATTTTAGCGTTTTAAGGGTTAACCCTTACAGCGCGGGGTTAGACTTTAGTTTGTGGACGTCAGATTCTGACAACTAAAGTCTATTATCCTCGCACTGTGAGAAGTAAAATATTTATAATGATCGTAGACCCATAATTCAAATGAATCGAAAAGAGTTAAGTAAGACATTTATGATGATTTTAAAATGAAAAAACCCCTTTGGTCTCCATGGATTTTACAGAAAGAGTCCATGGCTGCTCGGCTGAGCAGGTTGGTGACACGGGGGCCTGGCCTTGTGCAGAGAAGGTAAAACATAAGTGTTTGACACGTCGCCAAGGAGGGGGACACGGAGGGAGGGGTGTGGTATCTGGTACAAAACATTTACGACGCCATTCACGTTTCCGCTCAAGCGTGCTCCGGAATACCATTTTAGGGTCGCACTGGACGAGATCGTACGCCCCATAATATTCGAGTTTGAATAATTAAGCGCTGTTGCAATATTCACTGCCCGTTTACCTATTTCTACCTTCACATCTATGCTCAGCAACACGAAATGAAATGAAATGAATCGGGCTTTAGGCCACCTTTGTGCACATATAGGCTAAACTGGGCCAGGAGAACCTCCTGAGGAAGGTGAGATGATTGAGATGACACTGTCCTCCAGACACAGGATTCGAAATTCGAGCCCTGGCGGTCTGAGGCCGAGCACGCCACCTCTCGGTCACGGAGTTTCCTCGCAATACTGACCTTCACACGTGGATGGGGAAGAAACATTTTTTGTTTCTTTCAAACCGCCGTCGGCAACACTCAGAGCAATGGAAACGATAATGGTTTTGACCAGTAAGGACGCATTGACCTGTATGGGGTTTTAATAAATTGAGGCAGTTTTCTGGGATTGATTTGATTGAATTTTGCAATTAAAGGTAAAATTATCGATGGTAAAAGTAGAGGTAAAGGTGCCGGTTTATAGTCTGATATCAATTCTGAAGATTTATCATCTGATTTTAAATGTTACCCCCCTGGTTACTGGAACTGTTCATTCGTGTGCCATTTCATCTGCATGGAGAACATCCAGTCCTGCAGCCAGTCGGCGCATTCAACTTATAGTAGGCCTACACATTGAATCACACGATTCACACTTGCCTTATTTTTGACCGATTAGATTCCCGTCTGTCCGAAACGGTGGAGTTTAAAATAAATTCTAAACATTTTCAACTTGGAAAACGTTCACGTTTACCGCGTATTAATGTATGCAGGTCCTGGCCCGGAAAGCGCGACACCCCAGCCTGGTGTTGGTTTGATGCCGGTCCACCGTCGCATCAAGCCAACACCGGGCCAACGCCCGCCGTTTGATTGTTAGGTTCATCGGGGACATGGTGACCAGCCGCCGTGACCGAGCCATGACCCCGTGAAAAATGCGTCGGGTCAAACGTGTCTGCGGTGGTGAACGTTTTTTAGGGATATCCGTCAAATCGGCGCACACAGACGCGACAACGCGACGCTCCCTGACAAAGCTGTCGCGATATCTTCCCTAGGGCGATACAGATGCCTATATATATATAGCCTATATATAGGCTACGCAACGGAACTGTCACAATATTTACCCGCGGGTGTTATTCGCATGGCTGCGCCTGCGCGTACGGCAGTCCCAGCTCCGGATTATATTGATGCGCAAGCGAGCGAGCGAGGATAAACAAGAATAGACTGTAAAATACAGCCATGACCTGATGATAATCGAGCTGCCTTCATAAATCACGTGTGTATACAGTCATCTTCCACGCAATAAATGCCCTGATAAACGCACACATCTGTCTGTGTAGACAGCTTTCATTTTCAACGCGAGAAAAATGCTGATAAGCGATTTCGGATTTGTTTTTACTGCATTTGGGCATGCGTGACCGGTGATTGCTGACCCAGAACCATACCTGGACCGGCTTCAACCATGATGACGGAGGTGTCAGCCGGCGAGGTGGGTGTTTTTTTATATTATTTTATGACAACTGTGACCATGGTTTAGATACAAATATTTCAGCGCTTTAAGGATTATAGGGTCAGGTGTGTCAAACACTTATAAGTCTACATTAACTCTTTAAACGCCGGTGTCGCATAGATTCGGGTTTTCATTTTTTTATCAGCACATTTAGTACCACCTTTTAAACATGTTAAAAAGAAAAAATATGTCATCAATCAGCAATATTTGAAAAAAGTTTACCTCCATTTTGTCAAATCTGAATAATTTAACCCTTTAACCGCCAAATTATTCAATCTGAATTTCCACTCCCTTGAAGCTGTGTCTCGCTGACGCGATCCACAACTTCAAGTGAGTGAAAATTATTCAGATTCGACAAAATGGAGGTAAAATGTTTTCAAATATTGCTGATTGATGTCACATTTTATCTCATGTTTAAAAGGTGATACTTATGTGCTAATAAAAAATGAAAACCCGAATATATGCGACACCGGCGGTTAAAGGGTTAATCCTTACAACGCTGAAATATTTTTCTATAAACCATGGAAACCATAGGGTTTTTTCAATTTGAAATCATCATAAACGTCTTAGTTAGCTCTTTCCGGCTCATTTGAATTCCTATGTTATGGGTCTGCGGCCATTAGAAATATTTTAATTCTTTAAGTGTGGGGATCATCTTAATACGTCATAATCTGACGTCTACAGACGTCAGATTATGACGTATTAAGACGGTCCCCGCACTGAAAGGGTTAATAACACTGAGGAAAATAGAATAGGAGCACATAGAACGCTGAGCCTACAAGAGGACACTCTATTCACTTGACGCGAGCTTAAATATGATATGCAAACGGTGTTCATTGAAGTGCGATATGGGAAAATACAGCACTCGTCCAATGTATAAGGTGTGAGCCTTTAGGCGAACACCTTATACATTGAAAGAGTGCTGTATTTCTTTTCATTGCGCGAAAAATGAACAACGTTTATATTTTCTCAGAGGATCAAGTCACACATGATTACAACTGCTCTACATTGCAGTTCAAGCTATGTACTGCGAGAGTACGCTATATGCTGATACCGATATACGTCTCATAGTGGAACACACAACAAAGTGTGAGATTATTATTTATACCGCACCACGGATGCACACTATTTACATTTTTCAAAAGATAAACCCACAATCTCCACCGAACTAATTTGTTTCCTGAATACTTCAGAAGGGTATGCTATAGTAGTGAGTTGGTCATGAGGGCAAAT
>OZ024910.1:54539186-54587923 GCA_964017125.1 Flabesymbios commensalis
CGCCAATTTATTGATGTAGGACAACTATCTTATTTGAAATGTCCGGAAGACCCTGCACCACGTAGAATGAATTTATCACCAAAAATACATAAAGATAGAAAAGTGTGGCCGGGAGAGGGAAAAGTCCCACCGGTCAGACCAATAATAGCGGATTGCGGTAGTGAAAGTTATGCGTCAGCCGAATATATAGATCATTTTTTACCACCACTTGCAAAACAACATAAATCATATCTATAGGATACTAATAACTTTATTAACAAAATTGCGGGAATTAAAGCGAAGTAAGGGACATTTATAGCCACAACAGATGTTGACAGTCTTTGCACAAACATAGATAATACCAATAGGCTAGGGGCTGTAAAACAAATATTTAATAAGAATCCAGACCCAAAGAGGCCACATAAACAAATTTCAAAACCATTAAAAATTAATTGAGAAAACAATGATTTTGAGTTCAACAGCCAATGGTAGAAACAAACGTGGGGAACTTTGATGGGTAAGAAATTTGCACCAAATTATGTTGATTTGTTTTTGGCAGAGTGGGAGGAAAAAACATTAGAAAAATGCGTCCTAAAACCCTCAGTGTACTAGAGGTACTTGAATGATATTTTTAAGATCTGGGAACACTCCAAGGAAGAATTTTACAAACTTGTGAAAATTATGAATACCCATCACCCTTCGATTACTGTAAAGGCAGAGTTGAGCTCGGAATCAATGCATTTTTTAGACACAGTGGTTTACAAAGGAAACAGATGGAGACAGGGACATTTGATACCAAAGTTTATTTCAAACCAGCAGATACTTTGAAACTGTTACACAAGAAATCACATCACACAAACCATACTTTTACGGGATCAATTAAGTCACAAATCCTTACATATGTTAGAATATATAATAACAAGTAAGATGTAATAATAGCGTGTAGGAAACTCTTTGCAGCATCAGTTAGGAGAGGTTACTCGAAACGTTTTTTGCGAAAGATTTAAGATAAAACCTTGTGTGAATTGAGGAAAAACCCGAACAAGGAATCTTCTTAAAGATGCACTACTAGGAACTGTAAATTATTATGTTCGACGCAAGTAGTTGTAGAGAGTAGTAAGACCATGGGGGGGGGGGCGTACTGGATGCCGGGAATTAAATTCCTACCACACAAAACTGTGATTCAACTAACGGTATTTACTGTATAGATTGTTCAAAATGCAATAAATTATATGTGGGGGAAACTGGGCTCTCCTTCAGAAAAAGGACAAACATACATCGTCCGGATGTACGCCTTAAGAAGGACACAGCAGTTGCCACACACTTTAACTCCGGGAGCTGCAGGGCGACCCATCTGAGAGTGTTGTATCTTGAAGTATTAAAGAATGCGGGAGACATAACTCTAAATAAGATTGGGCGACTTGGAGCGGAAAAGAGGTGGCAATTAGCCCTGAAAACGTATTCTCCATTCGGTACTTTCCCCTAAGGATGGTGGCGTCACCCCCCTTTGTTATTACCTACTCTGCAACTACAGCGGAGGAAGCTAAATTGGAGAAGACTTCCTTCAATAAACATAAAGCGAAACATCCAAACATCCTGTATAAACAGTGCGTAATAGCATTTAAAAAGAGAGAAAATCTGCGTGATCTCTTGGTGTGAAGTAGATCGGGGTAAGCCCCACTGGACAGCCCAACGGTTACCGGATCCGACTTAAGACAGGATCTAACTACATTAGTAAATGCATTAGATGAGGTATAATTTATATCAATTAGTATGATTTCAACCAATCAATCAATCAATCAATCAATCAATCAATCAATCAATCAATCAATCAATCAATCAATCAATCAATCAATCAATCAATCAATCAATCAATCAATCAATCAATCAATCAATTAATCAATCAATAAAAAACCAAGTCCTTCCCGAGTCTGTCGAGTCCATACTGAGATGCCCACACGAACATAGTTGTCCCAAATAAAAAAAAGTAGGTGTAATTTTCACCACCGCCCGCATTCTCGTACAAGTTACGATAGATCGAGCCCAGGAAAGCAGCATAATTATTCGCAACAAGAGCAGCTTCCCAAGTAGACGCACGTTGCAAATACTTCATTTTTCCTTCGAAGTATGAATGAATGAATGATTAATTAATGGGAGTGCAGGGCCACTTATGTACACATATAGGCTAAACTGGGCCAGGAGAACCTCATGAGGATAGTGATATAAATGAGGTGCCATTGCCTACCAGACACAGGATTCGAAATTCAAGCCTGGCGGTCTGAGGCCGAACACGCTACCTGTCGGTCACAGAGGTTCCCCACAATATAAAATCTATCCGAGTGAGCAGAGAAGAAACATTTTGTTTCCTTGAAACTTGAAGGCTAGAGTTGGGCTCGAACCCGCGATCTCCGACTTCCCAAGCAGGCAGCATTAACCACTGCACCAGGGCCCTCCGCCCTTCCTTTGAAGTGGTTATTTCCTAGAAGTGAACAACGAAGACGGTTTTTAACAAAAGAAATAAATTACGCGCGCACGTAAACCTTGAGGTTTCTGTTATAAACGATCAAGAACCACATTGATTTACTGGGGGTCGTAAACAAGGCGCGAGTGTCGCCGTGCACAGCCAAAAGGTAGGTAGCTGATATTCTCTCAAGTGAACAGAGCAGACCAGAGTGCCATCATAAATGGATGAGAGAGAATGTCACCCGGTGCAACGTACACACCTGAGCGAATTCCGAGAAAGTCGTTGTCTATGCGTTGTTCCAACGCTATGCCAGCGTCTGCGACGCTGGCCTGGCGTTGGAACAACGCTGGCACGCATAACACACCTGTGGGCAAAAGCCATAGAGCAGTAACTGCTCACATGTACTGGTATACTTACTGCTCTTTGGCCTTGCAGTACCCGATGACACCAGGCAGTGGGGGTCATATAAACACGACAGATAAAGCCATTAATGCGGTTCGAATACGTCCAGAAATCGGCCGATGTAAACGAGGACAGTTACCCTGATAACTGGGTCAGCCGGGTCGATCTCGCTTTAAAACCCCTGTGATGACGGTTCGGGGATATTAAGACGAACATCGTTTCAGCCATCGGATTGATGTTATCGCCCATCTACACAATAGTACTCGGTTATCGCCCATCTACACATTGGTACTCGCTGTGATCATATGATACTCATATGACACTCTCTGGATCAGAGGACGTCGACGGATCCGGATCAGGCACCGGTGTCCACGATACAGAGGTACGTGGACCGTGGGATACTCATCATTTAGTGAGTACACACCTATTATAATCTGATAATGTAGGCCCGGTGAATTTCGTGCTCTAGCGATGTTCTTTTTCGTGAATGTCGGCATATTAACTGATTAAATACATGTATACTCCACCCCATGACCTCATTTCTGGGTTTTCCCCAGAATCCATGTGGAAACCACGCGAAAAAACGACTGGCGAATGACAATTGAGAACTGATTACCCTCTATCCCTCTTGGCACCCAGATATTCACGCTTAACCTTTTCACTACCATACATGACGGAAATTTCCGTCGTCATTCGTCAATGAACGTAACCATAAAATGACACAAATTTTCGTCAAATATATACTACATTTATGTATTTTTTCGTCATTTGAAGCTGGAAATTGCGTTAGCAATTCCAGCTTCAAATGACGAAAAATATAACTCCTACACCAGTATATCTGGATCCTGGCATGCACTCCGGCCTGGAAGTCAAAGGGTCAATTCTCCTTGAGGTACCTGAAAGAGAATAAAATTGTCCTGGTTTGATCAGGTCCAAGTATTAAATGACATTCAGGTTTGATGGATTATTCCAATTTGTATGAATTGAATTTTGTTCATAATATGCCACTTGCGAGGAAGGGAAGGGGCTTAAAGGACTATTTAGCCAATTTGCTTCTGCTATTTTTATTGTATTAGGGAATGTCAGACTTAAACTGATAAATGAAAAATGATATTATGATAGAATTGTCGCCCTTAGGAGAGCTTACTCGGCAATGCAAGACGATATCGAAAATTTTTGTAATGTGACATATAATGCTAACATACTGAGGGGTCTTGTCAAGTTAAATTTAAAAAAATGGATGGTTGGGTCAAGCCTCAACTCGGTTGTGTGTTTTTTGTGTTTGTTTTTGTACGTGTTTTCAAAAAATGGATGGGGGGGGGGTTGAGGTCCGGCCGAGTTTTTCTCGGATATTTAGCTTTTTTTAACATGACAACACCCCTAAGTATGCGTGTATGAGAGTCAGCTACTAGACCAGTTTTGCTGTACGGGTACGGCTCTACTTAAACAAAGTGTCAATATTTAAAATGAAAAATTACAAACAAAATAGTTATGAACAAGTACAGCCTATGTGTACAATAATATTATTGTAAGAGCTCTTATATTTTGAACGCACTGAATATCATCAAATAGAGTTCACTATGGGACGTAATGAGCTGATCCGCTCGTTGCTCTGTAGTTATTTCACTTTCTATCTGCGGAAATTTTATTTTATATATCACTCTCTGCACGACACAAGCTATTTATTTCAGTTTATGTATGGAGATAAATAGCTATTTTTGCTTTAGACTGTTTAGAAAGTTGTATCCTAAACCTAGGCTAAAATAAAGGGTCATTCATCGATGCCGAGAACTATTTTAAGGGTCAATGAAATGATGTTGCTCATAATCTTATATAATATATCGTCGCCTCGGAGCTAAAGGATCCTATCTGACACTCGTTAGAGTGGCAGATAGGATCCTTTAGCTCCGAGGCGACGATATGTATATTTAAAGTTTAGTTAATAGAGTCAGATATGTATTTACAACATTTTCAGACATTTATTTACCTCACGGAAATTTACTCAAAAAACATACCCCTCCCTCCGGTAACTGATGGTGGCGCCGTTAATAATAATTTTACAAAGGGATATGCCTTATAAAATGAACTGACTGGCAGTGGACGACAACTTTTTGGAAAATAATAGCCATAACAAAATACTTGTAAAAGTACTGCTAAGTGCTTTTTAATATTTCCTAATATCGTTTGCATTATTGCATGTTTTTATGCTCTTTTCTTTTGAAGGCAAATAAATAAAATGAAAAAATGACATATTGTTAATGCAAGCAACGTCAGTTGAGTTATATTATTGGTGTGCAATTCCAAAAGCCTCTAATTATTAGTTAAGTTTTCAAGTAAACAGTTGGAGCTTTTTGACTTTGCAATAGGGGGTATAATTGGCATTTTTTTTGTAACGAAACTGTTATTTAAATGCTAAAATCATCAATTTCTAATTATTCACAACCATGTCAAAAATAAGAAATACGGGAATCTCGCTTCTATATTTAGCCTAACTGGTGAATGCAAAGTAGAAAAATTAAAAAACTTTTGCAGTTCTTGTGTATGGACAAGTTTACATTATATGGTCATATTAAGAAGCCAAAATAAAATCACCGATTTTTTTATGATTTTAGCCTGGGCATGTCCCTTACGGCCCTAGCAAATCAAGGATAGGATAGGATATTGGTTATTAATAGTTGTCTGGCACAAAACGCCTGCTTGGTTCACCTGTAGACAAATCAATACATTATTTACTCAATACTGGTTTGATGTCGGGCCGCCGTCGGGTCTACATTACACCAGCACTGGGTCTACATGCTGTGTAATAAATTATTTTTGTTCAAACAGCGATAATGAATGTCAGTGAGTGCAGTACATGCACCTGAACTTCATCTACCTTTGATCTGAGTGCGTCGACCCCTACCATATCACAACGTCCAATAACACGGACAATAAACCACCGCTGCTTCAATGCTGCGCCAGCATCAGAGATGCTGGCCCGGCATTGAAACAGCGTTGATCATTGTCATGGTACTCCACCACTTTAAATAACAATTTTGACTGACGGGTTGTGATCGGCGCTGATTCCTCATATGACAGAACGAGTCAGGCCACACGTTTTTATTACATGTTTCACGGGCATTGATTTCTCCACTTTGAAAATATATATTTTTTTGAATTTTACAGTGCTTTATTTTCATGTAAAATCACATTCCAACCCTTTTTTTCTGCAGCGCCCGTAAATAGGCCCTACACGGTTTCTAGCATGCTTTAAACCAAAACGTATGTCACTGAAATAGAGAATAAAGTTTGTGGTAGACGCTCAATTAGACAAATAACTCAATCTGGGAGGTGACTATTTTCCAATGAATAGTTCTATTTTTCGTCATTTGAAGCTGCAATTCCAGTTTAAAATGACGAAAAATACAATTATGGAAACAATTGGTTGGCATCATGCACAAGTGGTCTAACCCACATTTTGACGATTTTGAGAAATAATCGCGCTGCAACATGAAGTATAGGATAAAACGTATAAATACTAATTACCACAAAAAGCTAACAAAATCAGTGACCAAATGGTCTAACCCTGGAAGTGAACCTCTAATATTGATCAAGTTGTTGTTATCAAAAACATAATATTTATTTTCATTGTTTTTTTTTAATCCGGGTTAGCCGACTTGTGCATGATGCCATCCAATTTATCTTTCAATTTCGCTGTGGAAAACATTATGCTGTGGAAACTGCAGTATAAAACGTCTTTGTTGGTTCAGTTTTCAGACATATTTCAGGCGCTATAGTAATAATGGGATAATAAAAGTTTTTTTTCGATTCCTAAAGTTGTATGCTGAGCAATACGCCAGTATAATAATATGACAAAAAATCCGACCTCACTTTTATTATTGATCAGCGATAGACTACTATAATATCGTCACTTGGATATGAAAGAGTGTATCTGCCAGTTTGTGAAGTAGCAGATACACCCTTTCATATCCAAGGTGACGATATATTTGGCAAGGATATTTGTACCGTTCTGCAGTCAAAAAGTAGTAACTTGTCACTGTTTAAAGTAAACAGTTACTGCTGCTTTGCCTATGTCCAACATGTAATGTCCTAGGAGTTTGAATGTGAGAACACACGTCACATCAGACATGTTTTACCCCGCTATTACACTTTCAGGCCAAATATGTTTAAATTCTCCTCTCTCTTATCTTCTGAAGAACCATCTGTGTTAAGAAAACTTGCAAATTTTTTATACCTACGTGATTCTTAGTATTAGAGTCCATTTTCTCATACACACACACACAAAATTGTATCACCTTATTGCATCACTGTTCACACTTTATCTGTTGCCACGCTATTTTACGCGTCAAACATGCATATATATATATATATATATATATATATATATATATATATATATATATATATATATATATATATATATATATATCCCAGCAAACACGAGACATTCACTCGCTGTTGGTACAATGTTGCGCCAGCGTCGCAATTCTGCGACGCTGGCCCGACATTGTACCAACATTGGGTGAAGGTTTCGTGGTTGCTGTGTAGCGGTGTGGGTCGTAGTTACAGAAATTAGTTTTGCTGGGGGATCCAGGTTTTTTAACAGAACGATCGTCACCCCACTGGCCGAAACATGTCCACAACATTTTTACGGGGCAGCGGTAAATGACATTATAATAGATGTAAATGTTCGTCAACCCTTTAACCGCCAAATTATTCAATCTGAATTTTCACCCCCTTGAAGCTGTGTCTCGCTGACGCGATCCACAACTTCAAGTGAGTGAAAATTATGCAGATTTGACAAAATGGAGGTCAACTGTTTTCAAATATTGCTGGTTGGTGTCACATTTTATCTTTATCATGATTAAAAGGTGGTACTCAATGTGCTAATAAAAATGGAAAAACCGAATGAATGCGGCACCGGCGGTTAAAGGGTTAAATATTGCTGCTTCCACTGAACCTATTTTGAGCTGATTAATGGCGGCCCCAGCCCAGGCATGGATGAATGATTCAGCCACGGATTTACTCCATACCAAGTCGTGTGATATTTCATATCTAAGACTTAGCCTTGAATAATCAGGTCGAATATAGTTTTTTAGAATCAGTAACATTTCAGCTACGAGATCGCATTCTCAGCTCATTTTCAGCACAGTCATTAGAGAGTTATGGACATTTTTCGGACATTGGACTCGAGATAACTCTCAGTCACCGCCATGTTAAAAATGTTTTTCGCCGGAAACGAATACAGCCATTTTATTGATTTCATACCATAGAAATCTGTGACTGAAACCTTCCAGTTTCAGTCGCATACCGTTGGGCATTATTATTTTGAAAATCAATTGACGTTTTGCCAATGTCAGGTTGTGGTTCGCGAGCACATAAACCTATCGCATCTGTACAACATACAATATTCCGGATGAACCATAAGCATTTCTCTTTTACGGTAACGAGCCTGTAAGTTTACAATGGCGCAAGTCTGTGGGTATTTTATTCTTTCAAATTTACTTGAAGATGACTATATAGTTAACACTGCACTGCCTTTCAAAACCGACAGATAGTATCTGCTTACTTGTAAAGTAGGCAGATACTATGCCTTTCGGCTTTAGATGGTGAGGTTGACCATGCATTCTGTGTACTGGACCGATTATAGCTTTTTTTGTTTTTGAAACAAGAAAAGGCCAAGGAACGATGAATAATAAACTTGCTAGATTATGTCATTTGTATTCACATGGACATGCACCTTGCCCCTGATCAGGTCTGACAGTCAGACAGTCTGCCGGTAGCAGACAACTTGATAGATGAAGACGATTGACGTGCACACTATGCATAATAATTTACTATGTTAGTCATTTCACACGCGTAAGCGAGACACAACTTCAAGTGCGTAAAAAGACCGATTTGGAAACTTAACTCAAAACGACAGTCATGTTTCCAAAATTAATCATAACATATTAAAATAACCAGATATGTCCGATATGTCCTTCACGCTGACTATCTTCATCATGTAATGAATAATAGATTCACTAAAAAACGCCAAGTCGCTGTGCTTGCGCTACTTATCGGTAGTAGCGTCCATTATTAAATTGAAAAAAAAGAGCATTTTGTGATTGGATGAGCAGATCCGGATATAGTCAGGTGGGTGGGTTGAAGTGATTGCAAAACTCTGGTAAACACGAGACGTTTCACAAAACAACCGGACCCCTTACGTCCAAGGACTGATGTTTTCACTGGCTTTATACATATAATAGTAGTAAAACGGGATCCAAGGTTAGGCTACTCACAGCAAAATATGTGCTTAGAATAATAATATAATCATATAAGTTAGCATGGCATTGCTATGATGATAGACCTAATTAATTATCTGGTTATGATCTACAGCCCAGTTTCTGTACGTACAGCCCGGCATGCTACAATATAGCCCGACCCGAAAGGGTCTGGCTTTTTATTCAGATATTGTAGCATGTCGGGTTGGACTCACAAGGCTCTACATTCACAAATCCATTCATACTAGATATATTAGTCAATAATACGATCAAATTACATTTTGTTAATTAGGTCATTTCGCCATTTTATCCAATCAGGGACTGCGTAGATTTACATCAGACATGCGGGCATGTGATTGTACTGAGCTAAGCCCTTATATTTTCATTATCTTCTGGGTAATTATACATTTAAAATAGTACTATATTCCGTAAAAAGCTGTTGAAAACATCAGTATACCATGGAGATAGTACTACTATCTCCATAGTATACCATGAAGATAGTAGTACTATCTCCATGGTATACAACAGACCGCAGCATGGGATGTCGTATTTACAAACAACGTTCTGTACTAGATCACCGCGCAATTGTACAATTCTAAGCATAAGCTTTGTAATGAATAACCTTGCACTTCTTTTTACAACAAATAGTATAAATCCAGTGCAAAATGAGAGTATTTACACTACACGTCGCGGTGTCCCCGGTGACGTGTGTACGCTCTGCCCTCTTTATCAGTGATATGTCGAGGTCTACGATGTCAGTACGACCGATAACAGAAGTGACAAGTAGTGGGTGACAGGCGCGACTCCAAGCACTGACACGGGGCCCGGACAAGACATAGGAATTCCTGTCTGAACTGGGGATTGTTTGGAGGACATGTCACAGGGACTCCCGGGGTCCTACAGGGATCCAGATGGATCAAGTAATGTGCTGATGCTTATTTAGACCTACAAGGATTTGTCATCGGGATCTACGATCTGTTAAAAGCAGAGACAAATCTCCTAGATAATATCACAAAGGTATGATTTGCTTCTTATTGTCTGACACCTACGTTGTTTGATTTTTATAACACAGGAAGGGCAAAGTCTGTTCTGCGGGCAAAGCCACAAAGCAGTATCTGCCTATTTCACAAGTAAGCAGATACTGCCTTCTGGTTTTGAAAAGATGTATTCTGCTGTGCAAATCCAAAAGGCAGTAACTACAGTAACCTTTCAAGTGAGCAGTTACTGTATTTTAGCTTTTCACAGCAGTATATGATTAACTGTACGTCTACATAGAAACGATTGTTCGACGTCATAACAAGGGCGTGATTGATGCATGTTAACACGACAAACACCGGACGTTGACCCTATGTTGCTTTAATGGTGGGCCAGCATCATATAATGTGGACCAATATTGAAGCAAAATCGGGTCAATGTTTCAGGTTTTGAGATATATTACATATCAGGAACCACGTAGAAATTTAGCTGTACGAAACACTGCAACAATGAATACGATCTGACCATACCATAATGTTCATGGGCGATTTTAACTGCATGTTTAAATTCACTTCTTTGTGTTGAAATATGTAATATTGTGGGGAGGGTCCGTGACCGAGAGGTAACGAGGTTGGATAACTATGGCGTGTAAATCTACTAATTATTAGAAAAAGGAGCCCACCTGATATGCTTTTTCCAGGATCCAGAATTTGACTGAGGGACGGGGGGGGGGGGGGAGGTCGCCCGATGTTTTACCAACAGTTACAGATCAAAGCTGGCCTCGATAACCAGTTTTCTCCAGGGGGGTCAAGCGGCTACCCCGGATTGTTTTTTTAATTTAGGCTTCTAACCCTCGTTCTGCTAGTTTCTGCTATATATACGGCTTCAAACTGCTTTTAACCCTTAACCCTTTAACCGCCGGTGCCGCATATATTCGGGTTTTTATTTTTTATTAGCACACCAGGTACCACCTTTTAAACATGTTAGAGATAAAATGTGAGATCAATCAGCAATATTTGAAAACAGTTGACCTCCATTTTGTCAAATCTGAATAATTTTCACTCACTTGAAGTTGTGGATCGCGTCAGCGAGACACAACTTCAAGTGGGTGAAAATTCAGATTGAATAATTTGGCGGTTAAAGGGTTAAAGCGCTGAATATTTTTATATAAATCATGGAGACCAAAGGTTTTGTTCAATATTAAATCATCATAAATGACTTAGTTAGCTTTTTCCGTTTCATTTGAATACCTATGTTACGGGTCAACGGCCACTAAAAATATTTCAATTCTGTCAGCTTGGGGACCGGCTTTAGACGTCAGAATATGGCGTCTGTAGCTCAGTGCCGGGACCGATATAGTCTACAGACGGCAGATTCTGACGTCTAAAGACGGTCTCCGCACTGAAAGGGTTAAATGGCTTGTTGATTTACACGCGGTAGTCTTCCAAATGTCTTGTTACGTTCCGCGAATAAACTTTGCTAAATTACCATGATTACTGCTAATTTTCGAATACCAACTGCAATTTCGTAATAGCAAGCGTGATATCCGAAGTTTATCCTGGTTTGATTACAGGGAGACAGATATTAAATTTAAATATAGATGGAGAACGAGTTTCAATTCAATCATGTGAATATAATGCAATGGCAAACAGCAGTAACCGTGGTAACTGCTTGCTTGAAGAATAAGCAGTTACTGCTGTTTGGCTTTGCACTTACACCCGTGATCGGATTACCACTGTGTGAAAGTAGACGTCCGTGTTGTGGGTTTTATATTTTCGTCGTGCCATCATTTTTGCCGATTGTAGTAAAGATTGAGTTACAGCCACCAGTCAGGCACGATGTCGTGACGATGGTCGTGAACAGAAGTACCACGCCGTACAAAACGAAAACGTAATAACTGCCTACCTTGTCAAGTAAGCAGTTACTGCCTTTTGGCTTTGACGATTAGTATTTTTACACGTGGGAGGGTGATAATTGTAAGTAAATTAGAGGCTTTATAGTTAATTTAATTTAATTTGAAAGGATTTAAAATTGGACACGGGGGTGGTGGTAATTGGATTTGAATATATGCCAGACACAATGTCAAGAAGTGAATGAGTACTGCGCTATCCAAATGAAATGAAATGAATCGGGCTTTAGGCCACCTTTGTGCACATATAGGCTAAACTGGGCCAGGAGAACCTCCTGAGGATGGTGAGATGATTGAGATGACACTGTCCTCCAGACACAGGATTCGAAATTCGAGCCCTGGCGGTCTGAGGCCGAGCACGCTACCTCTCGGTCACGGAGGCTCCCCACAATACTAACTTTCACACGTGGATGGGGAAGAAACATTTTTGTTTCTTTCAAACCGCCGAGACCGGGAACCGAACCCCGAACTCTGGCGTGAAAGGCAGCGGTGCTAACCACTACCCTAGGGCCCCCGCCCACTGCGCTATCCAGAGCCAAAAGGCAGTGCAATTTTACAGTTCAAGTGAGCTGTCACAGGGCCACCATTCCATTACTAGGGGGGGATTTTGAATTAAACAAATTCTTTATTTTACATTCTGTCTGCAATTGTTTATTCATTTCACACTTTGCCTCAAGAAATTGTTTTTTTTGAGGGCCAATATATATTCATAACATGTCCTAGAGACAATTATTTTTTTCGTGTAAATTCTTTCTCAAAATTCTTATTTCAAAAATTCTCCAGGTCCCCCCTCAGTCACTGCACTTTGGCTTTGCACAGCACATCACACCATCAACACGATACACCGACCCCCTGTTGGTTCAATGTTGGACCATCGTCTTCGACGCTGTCCCAACATTGAACCAACATTGGGTCAGTATATCCTGTACAGCACCCTTTTAGCCCCTGGCGTCAGTGCTGCTCTGCGAAGCCAAAAGGCAGTACTTAAACACTGTTCAAAAGCAAGCAGTTACGACCTTTATGGCTGCTTTGAAAGGTCAAATATTGCTCTGCAACGTCAGAAAGCAGTGACTCTTCATTAGAAAAGTCAGCAATCATACCGGTATTAGGCCTACTGCCTTATGGTTTTGTTACAGAATGCCGCCACATCACATTATTTTTAGGCACTTGCAAAATGAAATTGAAATATAATGAACATTGCATGAACTTTGTGACATGAATGCAGGTTGTGACTCGTATCTCGCAAAACCAAGTAAATTTCAGTCATGATTTGCAAATATTTGGTCTCAAGTTAAACAAATATAAGTAATTTTTACCCACTTGAAGTTGTGGATCGCGTTAGCGAGACACAGGTTCAAGTGGGTGACAATGTAAATACAATAACTTAGAGGGCAAAGGGTGAATAATTATTTTTGTAAAAAGCTGCCGTTTTTTTTATGTCGAATACAAATAGAAAACAAAACTTAGCACTGCCAGTTAGAAATTGAGAATGGGATATATTTGCACACTTATGTTATTATGGGTATTACGTATTTTTTGCAACGCATAAATCACCACGGGTGGAGAAGCCTGCCTGTAACCACAGGTGGAGCCACTCGCCTGAACTGTAATTGCGTGTACCATGAAGGTATGAAAACAATGTCACACGCATACATTTGTCTCTTTCTTCAGATGAGTTAGGTGAGATCTCAACCACACGAAGTGAATTTAAAGGTGATCTATCACCCCTTATATGGTATGAATAATTATGTCCTTATATGGGGTGATTGGCTATCATGTGACCCTCTCAGAGGGTCACATGATAGCCAATCACCCCATATAAGGAAACACTTGTGCCCCATCTTGTGGCAACTTTGATTTATTTCTCACAAATTTATTCATACTATATAAGGGGTGATAGATCACCTTTAAAAAATGGAAAATTTGTTTGTCAGTTAAGGACAGTAAAACGCTAACAAAATTTAATGTTTCTTTCAACATTATTATTGTAGCATTGATATAATAAGCTCGGGCGCTTATTGATGAATGGTCTATTTTGAGTTCTGATTGAAATGTGTGATACCGTTCGCATATCTTCATTGTACACCCCATTACAGTTCATGCGAGCGTCGCCACCTGTGCTGTGACAGAGAACTTTCTCTTCTGTAACCAATCAGGGATCGCATCTGAATACCACGTGGATAATTCGGCCAATCCCTATCCCTCATCCAGTTGCAAGGACCAACAGGTGGACTTCCATCCCAGTAGACACGAAACGTCTATACAACGCTGGGTTAATGCTGGGGTAGTATGGGCCACAAGGGGTGATTCAAATTACATGGTTGCCCCCGCACCTAAGACACGTAAATGACGAGTGAACTCGCTGCACTTTTAATAATGACTGAGTGGATCGTAATTATCAACCCCTAGAGCTCGGAACTACACAAATTAAATTTTCAGTATATTTAAGTTGTGTCAAGGCACTAAAAATGACTCGGTTTTGTGACATTCGAGAATTTCAATGTTTCAACATATTTAACTTTTATCAACAGATAAACCGATTTTATACCGATGCTAATTAAAACACAGACATACTGCTATAGTCGTCATCAGGGCTCTAAGTGTTAAAGGTCGCGCAAACTGAATATATCGGCAGAATGTGACTATATACTTTCGTTTCACCATGGAATTGTACGCTCTCTCTGGTTTTCAGTGTTGTTATTCTGGTTGAAATGAACTAGATGCTCTCTGTACTCTGTCACGTACAATTTAAAAGCAGTAACTGCTTACTTGAAAAATGATCTATTGTTGCCTTTTGGGCTCCCGTAGGTTTGATTAGGATGATTAGCAATATCGGAGATCTAACATTTTATCTTTTAAATAATCGATGAACATCACATTGTGACGCACGTTATGCTATGCGCCCATGGGACCCCCCCCCCCCCCATGGCGATTTATTGTTGGGCCAGCGTCTCCCAACATTAAATCGCCATGGGGTCAACGAACTATAGGCCTATAGACGTAGGCAACTTCAGCAACATTGGCATCCTATCAAGTAAATTACTTCATATCTGATCACTCTAAGTTATTATTTTCGTGCTGTAATTAATTAACCCTTACGGCACTGAGCTGCTATATTTGAAATTCAAGGGACTGAAAATGAATAGATTTGTGAAACTAAAGTCCCAACCAATGGCAGTGTCATACGATGTAACCCTTTAACCGCTGGTGCCGCATATATTCGGGTTTTCGTTTTTTATTAGCACATTAAGTACCACCTCATACACATGTTAATGATAAAATGTGACATAAATCAGCAATATTTGAAAACAGTTGACCTCCATTTTGTCAAATCTGAATAATTTTCACTCACTTGAAGTTGTGGATCGCGTCAGCGAGACACAACTTCAAGGGGGTGGAAATTCAGGTTTTTGGCGAGTAAAGGATTGAGACGTGTTTTACTTTAAACATTTGGTTACACAGAGAGGCTGAGGTAGTGGACATCAGGGCTTCAATGGTTAACCCTTGAAGCCCTGATATATTTTAGCATGGATAGAGAAAAAAAAAATTATTGGTAATACAGCACAACAACAGCGTCGCCATTTAGATTCGTTCTCCTGGCACATGTAGCCTAATGCAAGTATACAATTTTTTACTCTACTCTATGAATGTATGTATTTATATGACTGTATGTTATACAACATAAATTTTACAAAAACAGAATACGGTAGGCCTAAATATAAACGCAAGTTTCTTAGATAGACATACTACCGGTACTAATTATACTGTAAAAAGAGGGTCCCCGCGCTGAAAGGGTTAATACAACAGAGAGACAGACATGTGATTTATTGACGACATTTCTGACTTATTGGTCATACATTTATATATGTATACATACATGTATACATACAAGGGGTGAGTTTGAAGAAAGCACTTATTATCTTGAAAATAGGGATGACAGTTACACTTTCTTTTGAGGGTAGCGTGACTAAATGACTTCTGTTTTATTGGCATGAGTAGAGTATTATAATTCAGCAGCTTTGTCAATGATTGTTCTAAAATTTAAAAAATACACAATGATTTTTGCCCATTTAATGCTGCTTAACCGTTTAACCGCTGGTGCCGCATATATTCGGGTTTTTATTTTTATTAGCACATTAAGTACTACCTTTTGAACATGTTAAAGATAAAATGTGACATCAATCGGCAATATTTGAAAACAGTTGACCTCCATATTGTCAAATCTGAATATTTTTCACTCACTTGAAGTTGAAGTGGGGAAAATTCTGACAGAAAAAATTGGCGGTTAAAGGGTTAATTGTACAATCTAAATCACTCTGATTAGGAGTGAAATGTGTGCCTGAACAGCAAGGTTTGCAAATATTTAGTCACAAATTCTAGACATATGTGTAATTTGCACCCACTGGTGGTCCGCGGTAGCGAGACACAACTTTAAGTGGGTGAAAATTTAAATCAGACGCACCCGGTGCCCAAAGATAATGGTCTTAAGTGGCACATTATGTCACACTCCCCTATGATTACCTATCAAATTATCCTGTTCCCAGAGAACAGCTTGCCTACGATTGGATTGATAAGTGAGAAGCAACGCGATACGATGGAGTATTCTCAGGCAAATTTGACATTTTATTGAGCGATAAATGAATGAATGAATGTATGTATTTGTGAATGAATTACAAATTACTCTTTTTTTGTTTAATTTCAGACAAGCATTTGCAAATATTGTTCTTTAATCACTCTTTTTATTCCCAATAACAGTGATTTGTTCGGCTAGTAAAACGGATTAAAACGACTATAGTCGTCATTAGCGGGGAAAGGGTTAATATTTCCTATTATATTTGGCATTTCTGCATTAACCCTTTAACCGCCAAGTTATTTAATTGAAATTTTCACCCACTTGAAGTTGTGTTTCGCTGAAGCGATCCACAACTTCAAGTGAGTGAAAATTATTCAAATTTGACCAAATGGAGGTAAACTGTTTTCAAATCTTGCTGATTGATTTCACGTTTTATCTTAAACCGATTGAAAAAATGGAATTTAATGTGCTAATAAAAAATCCCGAATATAACCGGCAAAGTACAAATCATAATTAGAGCGTTAACCCTTTCGACGCGGGGATCGACTATAGACGCAGAATCTGACGTGTGCCTCTTGTTTGCTGGGTACGCATACACCACACGGGACGATACCTCGTGCTTTACTCCCGACGTCAGATTCTGGCGTTTAAAGATCCTCGCACTGAAATAGTAAACAATCCCTGATGGACGTAGACCTGTAACATAGGTTCTCAAACGAAGCGGAAAGAGCTAACCGAGACATTTATGATGATTTCAAATTGAAAAACCACTGGTCTCTTATGTTTTGTACAAAAATATTCCAGCGTTGCGCCGGTTAAAGTGGAGCGTGGTGAGCGTGCATGGTTAACCCTCTAGACCCTCACGATGCATTAAAGCATCATTTCGCATCTCTGAAGAATGACTTAGTTTGCTGAAACCGAGGGGGTTTAGAACGAAACTTTTCATGGAACTGTTTTAAAAATAACAGTATATTTTTTCATTTTTCACCCACTTCAAGTCATTTTCATCCACTTCAAGTCGAGAATTGCGACAGCAATTCGCGGCTTGTAGTGGATGAAAATGACAATGGTAAATTCAGGCTTGAAAGGGTTAACCCTTTAGCCGTCAAATTATTCAATTTGAATTTTCACCCACTTGAAGTTATGTCTCGCTGACGCGATCCACAACTTCAAGTGAGTGAAAATTATTTAGATTTGACAAAAATGGAGGTCAACTGTTTTCAAATAGTGCTGATTGATGTCACATTTTATCTTTAACATGTTTGAAAGGTGGTACTTAATGTGCTAATAAAAAATGAAAACCCGAATATATGCGGCACCGGCGGTTAAAGAGTTACATCGTATGACACTGCCATTGGTTGGGACTTTAGTTTCACAAATCTACTAATTTTCAGTCCCTTGAATTTCAAGAGACTGAACTTCAAATTTAGCAGCTCAGTGCCGTAAGGGTTAATTAATTACAGCACGAAAATAATAACTTAGAGTGATCAGATATGAAGTAATTTACTTGATAGGATGCCAATGTTGCTGAAGTTGCCTACGTCTATGGGCCTATAGTTCGTTGACCCCCATGGCGATTTATTGTTGGGAGACGCTGGCCCAACAATAAATCGCCATGGGGGGGGGGGGGTCCCATGGGCACTTACCATAACGTGCGTCATAATGTGATGTTCATCGATTATTTAAAAGATAAAATGTTAGATCTCCGATGTGCTAATCATCCTAATCAAACCTACGCGAGCCCAAAAGGCAGTAATCGATCATTTTTCAAGTCAGCAGTTACTGCTTTTAAACTGCACGTGACAGAGTACAGAGAGCATCTAGTTCATTTGAACCAGAATAACAACACTGAGAACCTGAATATATGCAGCACCGGCGGTTAAAGGGTTAAAGACTATCTTGTGTCAATCTATTGCTCTCGTCACCCTTTATAAACAAACACAGACAACCCGTGATTTGTACCACTTAGTCTCTAGTCTCTGTTACGGCTGTTATGTCTACAAACAACTGATTATTATTATCATCATCCAGTCGTAATAATTACCGTGAAGTATACTTTTCTCCAACAAAATAGTTTAACCTTACAGTGCGGGGACAGTCTGACGCCTGGAGACGGTCCCCGCACTGAAAGTATTAAAGGGACCCCTTGGGATGAGACATTTTCAATGTTGTCAATTTTGAAAATATAATTTATAGGAAGCTATATAGCCTACTGATCTTAACTGAAAATACGAAAAAGTCAAAAAACTATTTTAAAGCACCGAAAAAGAGTTAAATAGTTGTATTTCCAGGTCGTATATTGCCATGTAAACAAAACAAGTCAGCAATATTCAGCACTTTACATCACATATTCCCACGTATCAGACGGCAAGATCAGAGCAGTCGCCGCTAATTGGTGTCTTATAGTCAGGACACGGGAGGACACACCTGCAGCACTGATTGCCTACCCAACGCTGGCATCAGCATGTGGCCCAATGCTGTGAGAACATTCAATCGTCCTTCAGGAATACAAATAGTTTGTTTGGGTTACTTCTGGTTTCATAGAAATGTTGATTGAAAATATTTGTAATTTACGGAATTAAAAACGAAAATTTATGTCATCCCAAGGAGCTGCTATAACATAGGTATCCAAATGAAGCGGAGCAAGCTAACTGAGACATTTATGACGACATTAAATTGAAAAAAACCCTTTGGTCTCCATGGTTTATACAAACATATTTCATCGTTGTGAGGGTTCAATATTTCAGGATCGAGCAGATGTAACCCAGAATGATTCACCTCCAATTGAACCGATATACGTAATTTCACCCACTTGAGGGTATCACCATATAGGGCCTGCGTCGATATGTATAATAACGGTTTCTACAGAACCATCGTATAATTATGATGATACCTCATACAATTACTCTGATTACTAGCTGTTAGCGCATGCCGGGTTTACCCCTTTAAGCCTTCACGATGCATTAACCCTTTAACTGCCGGTGCCGCATATATTCGGGTTTTCATTTTTTTATTAGCACATTAAGTACCACCTATTAAACAAGTGACAAAGATAAAATGTGACATCAATCAGCAATATTTGAAAACAGTTGACCTCCATTTTGCCAAATCTGAATAATTTTCACTCACGTGAAGTTGTGGATCGCGACAGCGAGACACAACTTCAAGTGGGTGAAAATTCAAATTGTATAATTTGGCGGTTAAAGGGTTAAAGCATGGTTTTGGATCTATGGAAAATGATTTTATTCCTACAACCAGAGGCTTTGGAATGAAAATATTAATGGAACTGTTTTTATATGATAATAACTATATTTTTTTTCATTTGTGCACACCTACTTCAAGTCATCTTCATCCACTACAAGTCGAGAATTGCGACAGCAATTCGCGGCTTGTAGTGGATGAAGATAACAATGGTAAATTCAAGCTTGAAAGGGTTAAATTTGGTTACGGTGCGTGTCGATGTACAGTTAACCATCCCAGCATCCCAGCAATCAGGAGCCATTGACCCAACGTTGCAGTGGTATTGGGCTAGCGTCGTAGAGTCGTTTTTAATCTGTTTTATACTGGTCGGTTACATCACAGTTATTAGGAACGAATTGAGTGTTGAAACATCATGATTTACAAATGATTGTGCGATTTCAAATTAATAAACATAAGTACGTTTCGCACACTTTAAGTTGTGGCTCGCGGGTGAAAATATCAATTGTTGACTCAGCGCTTTAAGGGTTAACACTTTTAACCCTTTAACCGCCAAATGATTCAATCTGCAGCTTCAAGAGAATTAGTCAACATTGTCAACCGGTGCCTCTGAGAAATGTGCCCACGCTCAAACATTTCTAGATATGTGTTAATTCGCATTAATCTATTGGTGGTTTTAAAAGCCCACACCCAGGTTAGTAAGTTTCAAAGTTTAAAATTGTGTTATATCATGTATATAGGCTTATATCATCGTAAATCTATATTATCTTTCTCCACCCTTCATTCGAAAGAGATATGTACCCGGTAAGTATGTATTTCGGAGTGTTCATACAATTAATAACAACCATCTCTTTATTATAACCTGTATAATGGCTTTGACCAAGCAGCTGAGGGTCTAGATGAAGGGTCTGATGTTGATTTGTTTTTTTCTTTGAAAGGATCAACACTGAGGAAAATCCCTTCGTTTTTGTCACTACACCAGCCACGAACATCCCATGAATATCACCTGTGTATTTTGGCGATGTTCGCGATGTCTAACAAAGATGTAAAACATCAATTGGCGAAGTTTATGTGTGTTGAACCTTGTGTTTAGAGATATGATACCGTTGGGAAAGCGCAGTTAAACGGCGCTTTCCCGATGACATTGTAATTAAACTAGCAACGTCTTTGACGATGTGATACATCTGAGACCTTACATACTTCTCCTAATACGAGTTAAGAGCTTTTTGTCATAGATTACGGCCAGTAATTTATAAAAAAAACTTTAGAAGGAAATATTCAGATCAGTGACTCGATGCCATTTTCCTGTCAAACATGGCAACCGGAAAACATGCCATTAAAAAACGGGTGGATTTAAAAGACAACTTTTTTTGTCATAATTCGACTTTTTCGAAACCTGATTACGTTGTCAACGGATCTTTCTGAAAGTTATAATCTCTCGGAATGTTGCCTTCACTCATTCGAATGCTCCAAAAGATCAACCTGATAGCAGAGCTGAAACAAAAGCATGCCATTTGCCTGGGTACGGGCCTTTAAGATCCACAAACATTTAGTATATGCCGCCAATATTGCAGCTGCGAAAAATCAGTTCGAAACGACGCTGGCCCAACACCAAATCACCATTAGGTCAACCCCAGCAAACACAAAACATAATATGTATAGCTTTTATACAAAGTCGGCTTCGACATTGGTCCAACATTGCATAGATGTCTCTTTGTGTACTGTAGGCGCGCTCGAAAGAGTTACCGACAAATCACGTCCTCTCCCCTGTAGTGAGAGGGTGCAGGAGTAGGGCACTAGTAGGCTACTTGTACGCTTAGCACTTTCATAGGGGTTGCGTTAATAACAGGCTACAGGCATTATATTTTTGAGCCTAATGTTGCTGACGTAATTTCCAGCTTCAAATGAATGAAAATAATTGTATCAAGTATTTATTTTCAGGCCGCCCAAATAACAGTCAATTTTCTGCTTAGATGCGTTCACTCCAAGGTCTCACCACACAAATTCATTCGCGCATATCATTATAAAGTTTAAGAATAAGAAATTTAGTCTTTTTTTTTTAAATTGTGGGTCTTTGCAGCAGCTCCTAACAGGAAGTCCTTGCGCTGGCAGTAAAAAACGAGGTCAATTTTTTTGCCTGTGAGATGTTTGATTGCTACTAGACCATTCATTTTGCTTATTTATTATCACCAGGCAGCCAATTCAGCGAAAAAACTTTATAGGGTTCAAGAGGGTTTACTTTCAGTTGTGCAATTTGTTTGTGTATACATTCAAAATAGTTTTCTTGGTATTAGAAAATATCATACAATTGTTCACATTATAATTTTCATGGCTTTTTTTCTCTCCCAAAATATTATTAAACTATCGAATTGTAAAAAACACGTGGACTCTATTAGAATTATTTAAGTATCTTTGAATAATTATTTTATGCACATCAATTTTTTATCAATAGCTGGACAACAAACGTCTTATTCGAAATTATATAGCCCCCCCCCCCCCCTCCAGATGTCAAATGGAGCGTCCCCTAGCATTGTCATTGTTCACTGTCCAATGAAACGGGCCTTCTAACTAATATATAACGGGTCTGCTAACTAACATGCATTCTGACTGAAAAAGCCCAACTGATTTTCTGACTAACGGGCCTTCTGACTAACGGGCTTTCTGACTAACGGGCCTTCTGGCTAACGGGCTTTCTGACTAGCGGGCTTTCTGACTAACGGGCCTTCTGACTAACGGGCCTTCTGACTAACGAGCCTTCTGACTAACGGGCCTTCTGACTAACCGGCCTTCTGACTAACGAGCATTCTGACTAGCGGGCCTTCTGACTAACAAGTAGCCTACCCCCCCCCCAGCTTATGTGGAAACCCGCATCACTGTAAACAGAACGATTACTTGTGAACGCGAGGGGGGGGGGGGGGTGTCATTGGACTCATCGAACGCTCTCATCAGCTACTCACGACTACCGATAATATAATACTATATATAGTTGGATTCACATCAACCGTGGTGAATGATTTTCGCTCATATCTCAATTCTCAACCAATTGTAATTATATTTTACAAGCACTATATATCATCTAGCCATGGGGCGACTATCTTGAAAATATCATTGAAAAATATTTCATTTATAGTTTAAACGTTAGTCTATTTAACATGTAGTAAATAAATAGAAACCCATTGTCTCCGTCTCAGAATTCCATTACATGTCTAAATAAATGGTCTACCTTTTGAATTACCCTCTAGAACTTCGATGTCTATATAAACATGATAAATGGTCTAACTTTCAAACAACTGGTGAATTACCTTCTAGAACTTCGATGTCTAAATAAATGGTCTATCTTTTGAAATACCTTCTAGAACTTCGATGTCTAAATAAATGGTCTATCTTTTGAATTACCTTCTAGAACTTCGATGTCTAAATAAATGGTCTACCTTTTGAATTACCTTCTAGAATTTCGATGTCTAAATAAATGGTCTAACTTTTGAATTACCTTCTAGAACTCCGATTATTTAGCGTAGTTACCCCATGACTAGTGTGTGCAAAATTCTTAATTGACTGAACAATCGGCCAAATTCATTCACCCTAGGCAATGAATTTATTGTGAATGTGACTATAGCACCCCAAAGTTTATATCTCAATACTGTTTTGCAACGCGGAAATGCAGTTACCGTTATGGCCCTTTGTGCTTGCAAAACCACAAAGCTGCATGCAAAAATGAATAAATGTTATTGGCCTTTGTTTTTGTAAAGTCAAAAGGCAGTAACTGCGTACTTGAAAAGTAAACAGCTACTGCCTCTTTGTTACTTTTTGCGGCAGGTATACGTAGGCCCTATGCAAAGTTAATTACACATATATATTGTTTATTGCACTATGGCGTGTACCATACATATACCAAGCTTTAGAAGGGGGCTCATAATATGTGAAAACTACTTCATATCGTAAAGAAGAAAACCTGAGGAATGAGTCTGTGATACATCACATATAATGACCTCTTAACCCTTTGCCTGCTGATCACCACAATAATCGTTTGTAATCTGTTCTTCCGTTTTATTAGCCAATTAAATCACTGTTATTGGGAATGAAATGACTGTTTATATTAAACATTAACATTTGTAAAGGTAAAAAAATAATAATTTTCAGCCACTTGAGGTTGTGGATCGCGGTAGCGAGACACAACCTCAAGTGGTTGAAAATTTAAATAAATTACCTTAGCAGGATAAGGGGTAATCCTCCCATGACCCTTTTCCTTTCCTTTGTCGCGTCCAGAGCTGACCGTAACAAAGACTACAGGATTCATGATGATCCTGACCTGTACCAGGAGTCGGGATCAACCGGATTCCGGTAACCTTCGGTCCGCAATAATATACGCTGTAATGCAGTGTTTGTAATTATTGTCATTCGTAAACATGTGCCCCAAAATCCAATGCGCGGACGATCGATTGCGCAATGAATTATTGATCTGTATTTTATTTTATAATGACAGATTTATATCTCATTGGAATAATGCCATAACGTGGGTATTTTAACGCCATTTTTTATAGGTGAATTTGTTTATCATTTGAATGGGGCTACCCTCATATTTGCCATGGCATTATCGATCTCAGCGTACACTGGGTACCAGCATATATAATAATAAAAAGACAGATTTTGCTATGCTCTCCATCCCTCACGCTAGATAATGTGGTTGCTTTAAACTCGGACTAGCCTGAGCATACCGTCCTCCTGGATATGAAAGGGTAGCATATATCTGCCACTTCACAAAGTGGCAGATACACCCTTTGATACTCAAGGTGACGATAAATATCATATCAAAATACGTTTTATTGGTAACGTTATAGGGTCTACCGCATACAGACAGACAGACAGATATTTTATTGACAGAAATAAAGTCAATCCAGACTTATTTGTCATAGAAATAAGAGAAAGATATGTACATGTATATATACACAACATTGTTAATTTGTTAAAATCATGTGACAATATACATAGTATGACATACATAACTAAAAACATGTTGACTGGCATTTCCGTAAAAAAACACTGGGTATTACGATATTATAGATGACTGCTACTTAAAATAAAATTGAAAGGCATTGCCAGGATATCATAGGGGTTATCATTTTGTTTCCCGCACCAAATGTTTCAGGTACGCATTCTGAGATGTCTCGCTCAGATATAGCTCATTTGCATATGAGGATCGTTAAGATTGAACGAGTGGGTCAGAGTGCTCGTATCCTGCCTATACATGTTAAAGAGGGAGTCAAACGAGGAAATTCAACGAGTTTTTTTTCATTTTCGTAAGCGGCATGAATTAGGTCACGAGAAATCTGGATATTAACGTACCAAAAACGCGCCCCACTGATATTGACTAGTGGTGCAAACTTAACAACGTAATAACAGTACTACTACCGAAACACAATATACACATACTAATAAAAGTCGGACATGGTGGTTCGTCGACTGCCAACAAAGTATAGCATCAGAACCATCCATATTATCGAGTGTTGCAGACTTAGTGATGTAATAACAATAACAGTTACGGATAATAACTATGTGTGCCATTCACGCAGGACATGGCACTCACACAATAGCATTAAAGTTTATTTAATTAACTAGTGATTTATTATCTATATGGTTCCGCACAAAAATATTACAGCTTATTTTAATTCACTATATTGTTCAGTTCATACCATTTCACTCACGACCTAGTTAGTACCACAGCTGTCGTTTTGAGCTCGAATCTTTCTAGGAGAATTTAAAATCATATATCAAACTAAAACCGTTCATATGCCTTCTTTTGTGCGCCCAATCTGGACAGGAAATATCTCAGGGGAAACGGTCTATGACTGCAGTATTGACTATAATTGTCCCATCCGAGATCAATACCATGAACAAATTCGGCCCAAATCTGCTATTCTAAATCCACTAATTTATATAACAACTTAATGACGGCGGTGATTGGCCGATCTCGTCATGTGACAGGCTGAACAATTCTTCGATTGGTCAGGGGTAAAATTGGTTTACAAAATCAGACGCATAAAATATGCGCACCTGTTATTTTTCTGCACCGCAGTGTTTTTCTCGTGAGCCGAACGTTATCGGCTCAGGTGGACAGGTGATAGCGTACACGAAATGTTGACCTAGTGTTGTTTTGATGTTGGCCCACTGTCTTCGAAGTCGACTCAACATCAAAACAAAATCGGGTCAACATCTCGTGCTTGCTGGGAGCGTACATGTATACTTCTGGAAGTATGTTTTGTGAAATTATGATAAACATCGGTATTTTAGGACCACGTCTCCTAACATGCTTATTAACCATTAGAGTACAGGTGCTGACTGCATAGTAGTTTTTTCTTTTGCAACAAGTTTGAACCTCCAACATTGAACCAACATTAATGATCATAGTCAAGCATTGTACTAACATTCAAAGTCAAAAGGAAGTAACTGTTTACTTGTCAAGCAACCAGTCACTGTTTTTGGCTTTGTGGAACAGTATTTCAGACTGCTACTTTCTATCACAATGGGAACAGTTGATTCAATGTTTGGCCGATGTTTCAGGTGTGGGTCCGCCATTGAGGCATCGTTGCTCCTCTTATGCGGCAAACTGGCAAATAGTTCAGTTTATCTGGACAAAGTCGTAAATCACATGAACAACAAGTGATAAAGTGGCAGTTGTTTAGTCTCTCCGCACGAGATAAGACTTTTCAACAATCGTTCTGAAGATTCGTCATTGTCACTCGTCTGCCCAGCAAACACGACACCGTCGATCCAATGCCGGTCCAATGCTGGCCCACCGTCTACGACGCTGGGCCAACATTATCAACGTGTCGTGTTTGCTGGGTGCGTACCCCGCTCTGCAAAACCAAAGGGCAGTAACTCCTCACTTGAAAAGTAAACAGTTGCTGCCTTCTAGCTCTGCATGGGATCCATTCGAGCTTGACCTATTCAGCGCGATGACCGATTTAGACGTCAGAATCTCATGAGACGTCAGATTCTGTGCCCGTATTTTCGTACAAGTTACGATATATCGTAGGCTTCGGATTGGTCGAGATGGCCATCTCGACCAATCCGAAGCCTACGATATATTGTAACTTGTACGAGAATACGGGTCCAGACCTCTAGATCGGTCCCCGCACTGAAAGAATTACAAATATTTATAATGGCCGTAGACCCATAATATAATAGATATTCAAATGATGCGTGGAGAGCTGACCAAGACTTCTATGATGATTTCAAATTGAAAAAATCCATTTGGTCTCCATGGTTTATTTCAGCATACAAGGGTTGACGACCCTGACCTGGCAAATCTCATAAAGTGACCATCACCTGATCACCACTGGAACACCGAGTCCACTCTAGATGTGTTTGTCTATGTATATTTATTAACACCTTTGTATTCAGTTTCTCATAAACAAATTCTTAAAGCCTTGCCAATAATATTACTCTGCAGAGGCAGTATCTGCTCACTCGTAAAGTACACAGATGCTGCCTGTTCTTATTGGCATGTAAGTCAAGTTTCACGAATTCCGGTATTTTTATAGTCACTAAGGGGTAATCTTACGCACCAAAAACATTCTATATATACTTGAAGTAGTGGGTCGCGGTGGCGAGACCCAACTTCAAGTGGGTAAAAATTTAAATTATTTAATTTAGCAGTTCCAGGGGGAAACCCAAATTCACATTAATCAGGGTGTCTAAATTTCGCCGATTTCTCTGTCAATTCTCAACCAATTTTCATGACATTTTTCACACACTATCCCACACTATCATGATTATACTTAAATTGTGTATTCGGTAGGCTTTTTCAGAAGTTAGACCATGTAATCAAGTTTTGCGAAGAAGCTGATGGGTTTATAGAGGGCGACATTTACTACAAGTCATAGAGACACAAACTTTTAAACTACGCAGTATTTTGTAAATTACTTTTACTGTGTAGTTGCCGCATCATTAGAAAATAGCATGTGTTAAATGTTATGAAAATTAGTGGAGAATTGACTGGGAAATCAGCACAATTCATCCACCTTAATTAATGTGAAACCGGGTATAGAGTTACGACAACCAACCACGAATAGGAAGAAGAAGTCGGGACTGATCTCCCAGCAAACACAAGGCGATAATCCAATGCTGCTTTAATTTTGGGCCAGCGTCTAAGACGGTGGACCAATATTAAATCAGCATTGGTTTAATGTCTCGTGTTTACTTGGCTATCGTAAAGGTCACTTATTTCACTGCGATTTCTTCACAGGATCCTAAATCATCTAACCAAACGGAGACGTTGACCCATAGTGCTGCGGCCATTCTCTAAAAGAGGCCTAGAAATAGGAGTAACCCCTCCCCACGGTAGAACAAAGCGCAACCATTTTGTTTTTATTGCTTGATATGTCTGGACTAGGAAATGGATATTTGTGAAAAAAAAAATCGGGGACGTTGCCATGGTAACGGCATTATAACCGTACAACCTCTTATCCTGAAAATGCACTAAATATGCCTTTTGTGTGTGCAGTTCCTACAATTTAATCGATGTGTTGACGCTAACGATGCGTATTTAATAAAACAAATACATTGTACAATCGATTTGGGAAGCGCCAAATATGTAATGAAGTTATCTTGAAAATGTATTTTCATGTTATTTTTATAATTTGATGTAGTAGGAGGATTTATTGCGCGGAAACGTTTAAACATCGCATTACGTTTATATAGTTCTTGTAAAATGATAGTGTGTTCACATACCACTAAGTTTTGTTTGCATTATAATTATAGCGGGAAATCGCAGTAATGGATATTAGTCCATGTGGGTTCTATATAATAGAGACGCTGTGCAACGTTTTATTGTTCATTTACAATATAATAATGACGTCATAATTAGTTTGTTTACTGAACGTGTTCAAGGTTACACGTCACCAGCTCTGTTCAAAGCGGCCATTATGGCAGATCGTATTTGTGTTCTTAATTTAAAAACTAATCGTCGTAGATGCACAAATAAGGTGTCTAACCCTATGTTTTCGAGGTCAATGAGTACGATAAAATAGAGCATATAGCGATCCGACTCATGAGTGTATTGATATTTGAAAAATCTTGTATTTTTCTCTTATTTTGACATTGTTTATTGATATTAACAGATTTTCGACATTTTCCTGATATAAATTAAATAATGGTTCACAGGTTTCATTAAATTCACAAAAATATGTCTTCTGTTTATGTATGACGTCATGGGAGTTTAAATAGTAGTGCCGTTAACAATAATGAGTTCACTAAAATTATATCCAGTTTCTTAAGTGAGTGAAACAGCGATTTGAATACTTAGGCAGATATCAAGCAAAGTAATCCAAGCTTCAGGGCTTTTATAAAAATGATATAACCTTATTTTGTTACATATACAATGTTTTTTATGTTTTTTGTATTTTTTATGCCTAATTAAAATCCGATGAGTCTAAGCCTGAAAAGTTTGGGCATTTTTGTGAATGTAATGTCAATTTCAAGGTCAAATATGATTTTTGAACAAACGAATCCCGTTAGAACGCGGTAGTTGAGGTTCAAAAAACGGGGCCGCGTTATAAGCGGATCGCGCTATAGCGGGACGACCGTTTTACCGCTGATGGTCATTACATTGGGTCTATATGGACACGCTATACGCAGCAGTGGTAGATGCTATGTGCTAGGTATAACACTGTATTTGTTATAAATGAATGGAATAAATAAGAAATTAGAAATATCCAATATTTAATTCATCATGTATCGGCAAAATAAACTGTGTACAATATTTTTGAAGCGATGCTGTCTGTTTCGTGGTCAAAGCAAATATGCCAGTTCGATTGAAAAATTCACCCTTTTTATAACACTAGGGCGGGCAAGTCTCATGTTTTTCTAGTTGAACGCAATTAGAACTTTTTGGCTACTCGCGAGATATGATGACATCTTGGACTCCGTGAAACCACTCCAACAGGGTTAACAGATTGAAGTGCGACTTTAGGCGTGAATGAAAGGTGTAAGGGATCTACACCGACCCTGTGAATGCTAGACGTTTTTATAACAAATACACTCTTTTGATCCATGCGAAAAATTAGGTGTATATATATATTCTTTAAACTAAGTCACCACTGGCCTAAATTGAACATGTTTGCCAGCGTTGACGCAACAATTAGAAAACTGTTTATCATGTATGAATGTGGACTACATCACTGATTATTCCCGTGTGCATGGACAAAACCTCGCACTATCTCACGGGCATCACAGTGTTATGCGAGATAGGGGCGGGCTGAGCTCTCCTCCCACCAATCAACGCATTGGAACAGTTTGATTGACAGGTATTAGGTCACAATGGATATGGGTATAGTATAGCGTCATCGCGTGACTATAGCACAACGTTGTTTCAATGCTGGATCAATCATCACTGATTATTTTCATGACTCTAGGTCATCTTCAAGGTCAAAAGGTAAATTTCAAAGTCAAACAAGGGACATGTGTAGGCCCAATACCTCTTTTTCATAGAATTTTGACTTGAAAATCCATTTATGGTATTATTATGGTCATTCAAAGTCATATTCAAGGTCGAAAGGTTAATTCCGTGGGCTTTTGCTTGTAATTTTGACTGAATAATCCATTTTGGTACTGTTTTGATGATTAAAGGCCATCGTCAAGGCCGAAGGGCAATTTCAAGTGAAGAACAATATGATTTTTAACACATAAGGCTAGGAGATTTTGATTGTAAAATCAATTTCTTCTTAAATATGATTTGTAACATATATGCTACACATTGGAACACGTAATATAATACCTCGTTTGAGTATGCTTTTGACTGGATAATCTAATTCTGTTCTGTTAGACATACTCAAGGTGAAAGGATCAGGCGACGAGAAGGCGTTAAAGGGCAACAGAGAGGTGTTGAAGAGCGAAGAAAAAGCTTTAATGGTCAATGAGGAGTTGTTAAAGGGCAATGAGAAGGTGTTAAAGGACAATGCGGAGGCATTAAAGGGCAACGAGGAAGCATATTAAAGGGCAATGGTTAGGCGTTAAAGGGCGAAGAAGAAACGTTATAGTGTGATCAGTGCCACCTGTGTAAAGAATAATGACTAAAGCAAAATCGATTTTTTAGCTGATGACATTTCAGACAATTCGGACAAGCCGCGTCGTCTATGGAACTCTATGATAAATAACATTATGCGTAGAATTCCATCACTTGCTCTGCCAGAATACACAGCAGTAAAATCACTTTGTGACAATTTCTCGAAATACTTTGTAGATAAAATTGAAACCGCTCGTTCCAAATGTTCCATTAAAGTACCGTATATTCCATCAGTGCAAAAAACTGAAATCAAATAAAAAATGAAAGCTTTCGAACGTGCAACAGATGATTCTTTGGCTCATCGCCAACATCGTGTGATCTGGACCCTATTCCTACAAGCGTGCTGAAAATTATCTTGACATACTAATGACTGGGTATATACATCTTCCAAGGCCTCGGGAGAAGTGGAGCCTTGCGGTGGGAAGATGCATATCTATAGGACCATCAGTTAAAAAAATATCTTTCTAAAAACGAACTGAAAAATTTCAGGCATGTATCCAACGCAAGTTTTACTTCCAAAATCTTAGATAAAGCTAGTAGCCATTCGTTTACAAGCTTATATGAAAAATAACCATTTATCTAATCTATTACAATCAGCCTTCACAAAACATTATTCTACAGAATCAGCACTGCTTTCGACAACGTTCACCATACTACATTAACAAATCGACTCTCAGATTGGTATGGAATGTCTGCTCAGACACAAATTTGGTTTTCTTCTTATTTGAAAAATAGGGAGCAATCGGTAACAAGAGACCAGCCGGCCATCATAATCCCCCACCCCAACCACCCGCGTGTTTGACATTTCTAAGGGAACATCCTTCCCTGAACTCTCACATTCTGTTTTACAGTAATGGTCTATTTATTTAGCACAGTATGCCATACATATTACAGATAGTAAAGTCAATGATGATCACATATCAGCCATTTTTGAATTAGATCAAGTTGACATTTTTCAGGGCTTTTCACTCCATGAAACCACACATATTAGTTTTACGGTAATGGCTTAGCTATCTGGCACAGTTTTCCCGATATTACCCATATAAGGGTCAATAACGGCCTGAAGTCGATCATTTTGAGCTTGATCTAGATTTTTCAAGGCATATCTCTATCTGAAACTGCACAATCATCTTGTTTTCTATTTAATGGCTGGGTTTGCCACATATCAGGCATATTAAAGTTAATTATAGCCGATAGTCGGACATTTTCAGTTTGATCGAATTAAAAATTGTCAGGGCATTTCCCTACCTGAAACCGCACATTTTGTTTTATAGTAGTGATTCAGTTATCTGGCATGGTTTGAGAGATATCTAGCATATTAAAGCTAATATTATGGCCGATGGTCGGCCATTTGAATTTGATCGTGTTGAACTTTTTCATTGCATATCCCTATCTGAAACCGCATATTTGGTTTTATAGTAAGGGTCTGACTATCTGACACGGTTTGCGAGACATCAGGCATATGAAAGGTACTTTTGGTTCATGGTCGGCTATTTAAGCAGGTCGAAGTTTATAAACCCCACATAGCACATATACACCCCCTAAAGGTAAAGGATGTGTGTGTGCAATATGAAACAAATCCCCGACGGGTTTCCGAGAGTTGCTCCGAAAAAGACTAGCTGTTAGATATCAGGCATATTGCAGTTAATTATGGCTGATGGTCGGCTATTTAAGTAGGTCAAAGTTCATATACCCCAAAAGGCGCTTGTATACCGCCTAAGGGATGTGAGTGTGCAATATGAAAAAAAATCACCTATGCGTTTCAGAGATCTGCTCTGGAAACGAAATTCAGACAGACGGAGGACAGTCATCCGAAGTGACGTCTAAGCCTAATACCCCACCCCAACTTTGTCGGGCGGGCGGGTGATAAAAATTACAGACACTCTGACAGATAAAGTTACACTCTCAGATAGAGTTTCACAGGGCTCTGTATTGGGAACACTTTTTGCCTTATAAACTACACCACTCAGCACTATAATCTCCAGTTTCGATATAAACAACCATCTTTATGCCGATGATATCCAAATTTACATGTCCCTATCATCTGAGGAAGCTCTAAGAGAAGTCGCAACATTTTTTAATGGGTGTATCGGCTCGGATGGCAGGGTCCATGCTGTAGCTTAACCCTGGCTTTTCATTTGGTCCAAACTTCAGCGAGAAAAATCCTCTAACTAATTTCTCACGCTGATTTCCAGGTCAAGGTACAAATTTATCTGCATCAGCCTGAGAGCACTGGTTTGTACAAAATTAGATTATTTGAAAATCGCTCTTTCACAACATTTTAAAAAAGGACATAGCTAGATTAGAACGAGTTTAGAACTGCCATGCTAGAGTGGTAATCAATACCTCACGTTTTAATCTTTCTCTTCCTATACTAAAACAATTACATTGGCGTCTTGTCAAATTTCTCATTCATTTTAAAATATGCACTATAATTTTCTGAGCCCCAAGAGAAAACCAACCTGCATATCTTACAGACTTACTTGTTTGACTGAAATGTTCAAAATAGTTATGCTCCACAAACTCAATACATTTTTTGTTCCCCTTAAAACTAAGACTGGATCAAGAGCTTCCCCCATAGCTGGCCCAGCCTTGTGGAATGCTCTGCCTGTGCCGATACGTAATGCCAAAACAATTTTACCATTCCGGAAATTACTTGAATCTAACCTAATTGATCTGGTTTTCCTACCATAGCCCCTTTGTGGCCCGCATCCCTGTTGACGAAATACGAGATCATTCTGAGGATCTGTGCGCCTCCGAGATCTTTTCGCTGAGGATTTAGGCGATATAGAAGTTTTATTAATTGATTGACTATTGACTGGATGCTTTATAAGTAAATGAAATGAAATAAATCGGGCTTCAGGCCACCTTTGTGCACATATAGGCTAAACTGGGCCAGGATAACCTCCTGAGGATTGTGAGATGATTGAGATGACACTGTCCTCCAGACACAGGATTCGAAATTCGAGGGCGACGACGAACTCACAATAGGAATAAGTTAAAGGGGTAGAGAGGCATTCAAGGGCGTTGTAAACACACTCCTGTCATGCTTTAACGATTTTTCGTCGCTCTTTCTGCGTCATTGTAGCACTTTTAGCTGAACACATATTCTTTGCAATTGGGTCCATTTCCGTCACTATTCAACGACTCTTCTTTGCCTTTAATATGTTTTTAGTTTAACACCTCTTCGTTGCAATTGAAGGCATTTCCGTCACTCCTTAACGCCTGTTCTTTGTCCTGAACGCTTCTCCATTGTTTTTTAACGCCTCTCTGTCGCCTTTTAATGCCTATCCGTCGCCTTTTAATACCTCTCCATTGATCCTCAACACCTCCCTATCGCCCTTGAATGGCTGCCCATCGCTATTTAGGGCCAAAGCGGCACCTTTAACATTGCCCTTCAATGCTTTTGTCTCGACCCTTATCATTTTTTCTTTGCCCTTTAACAGCTTCACGTCGCTCCTTAGTGCCTCTCAGTCACCATGTAAAGCCTTTCCTTCGCCCTTTAATGCCTCTCTGTCGCCATTTGACGCCTCTCCGTCACCCTTGCCTTCTCCCCACTCTCAAACGCCTACATATCATCCTTTACCTCCTGCCATTTACGCTTTTCCATCGTCTTTTAATGCTTCAGGGTCGCTCTGTAACGACACCTAATCGCCCTTTACCACCTTGCCATCGCCATTTAAAGCCTCCCCATGACCATTTAACGCCTTTTCATCGCCATCTAATGCATCTGTGGTGCCTTTTAGCGACTCTCAGTCATTCTTATATGCATTTCCATCGACCTTTAACGCCTTTTCGTTGCCTTTGGCGTCTCTCCTGCGACATTTAACGCTTCTATGTTGTCTTTTAGCGACACTCCTTCATCTTTAACGCTTTCTCCTCACCCTTAAACCTCCACGCATCACCCCTTAACGCCTCCATCACCCCATCACCGTTACAACACCTCCATTGTTATTTAATGCTTCTTGGTCGCTGTCTAGCTCTGTTCCATAGCCCTTTAATGCCTCCCCACCACCTTTTAATGCATCCGTTCGCACTTTAACGCCTCTTCTTTTCCCTTTAACGCCTCGGCGCTGCGCCTCCCCATTTTTCCTTAATGCCTTAGTTTCACCTTTTAACGCCTCTCCATCGACCTATATTGCTTTTCCGTTGCCTGACAATTTCACTTTGATGATGTTAAATCAATAAAACTCTACCAAAATTTGATTATCCAGTCAAAATCACACCAAAACAATGTATTATGTGTGTTCCAATTTGTAGCAAACACATTACAGTGCATAATAGACTTCCCCCAAAATTAGTGAAGAATTGGCGTGTTTTTTTGTGAAAAGAAAATTCGTAAAAAATCTTTAAAAAAAAGCTTCAATTTTTCATTGAACGAATTGTCATTTTCACAAATTTTCAAGGATAAGATGAGGTGGATGTGTGACTAAGTGACCGTTGGCAGTCATTTGCGGTGGCTGCATACTAGTATTTGTATCTTCCGGTAGTGTTCTCATTTTTCTATTTTCTGTTATCAATCAACAACGAAAATTCTTTTCTCAGAAAAGAATATTGAAGAATTGTTCTTCTTCGTTTTCAAAAACGAAAATTATTTCTTTAAAGCGAAAATAATTTTTGTCGTTTTTTTTTCTTTTTAAACAAAAAAGAAGATAAAGCAATTTTGCTTTATTTTAAAAAAGGAAATAATTATTTTTAATTCTTTGCGAATTTTCGAAGAGGAAGTTTATTATGCACTGTATTGTCCGTTAAAATCATATTTGGCCTTGGAATTGGCAACTTTACGTAGAGGATCACGTCAAGATGTATTACTTATGTATTACCTATATTTATTTGTTAAAAACCATACTGTCCGAAAAGTGAAGTAAAACAGACATTTCACTTACTTAAGGAAGCACTAGTGTACAGCAATCATCCAAGGGCAGCTTCATCCTCCTCTTATCTGGCCATAATCTGCAGGCGGATTGCCAGTGGCTTACCCTGGTTTCTCCGCTTAACAGCGAAGCCAATGCAGCACCCGCATCAGAGCATGCGCTGGTGAAGGCTGTGGTAGCCTTAAATAACCGTCAATAGCGTGTTTGACCTTAGGTCTCTCACGGGGAATTAATGAAGTTACCCTTCCTATTATTACGCTGGGGACTATTCGACCATAGGATAGCAGAGCTGCGCGAAATGCCGCAGAGTTTCAGCATTAAATTGCACAGTGAAACCCAAGTCTGCATGTCTGCGGGTAGATCCCCTAGACATGCCCAGAACCCCTTATTGGGCGAGCGAAGGAAAACGCTCTCAATAACCCACCATGCCTTATCACCCCAACCCTCACATCATCATATGCACATCATTCATCTCATCAATTGACTACAACCTTTTTATTGTATTACAATGTCACTTAAACGACCATTTGTGCCGAAAAGTGACGTACAGCAATGAGTTAATACTACTACTCGATTACCCGACCTTGAAATTGACACATTGATCTCTTGAAAATGGCCTCTTTAATCAGTGAAATAGTAGCAGAAATAGATTATTCAGTCAAGATGATATCCCAAAGACGTACTACACGTCTTTTGCTTTTTGTTTTTGTTGAATATCATATTTTTGACCTCGGAATTGACATTTTCATGACCTTGAATTAAAATTGCCCTTGCAGATGACCTTGAAGATGACCTTGAATCACAAAAATAATACTAAAAATGGACTTTTCCACTCAAAATCCCACGAAAAAGAGGTATTACACATGCTCACAGCTTTATTTGTTCAAAAATGATATTTTCACTCACATGACCCTAAAATTGCCCTTTTGACCTTGAAAATGACCTTGAATAATCCAATTAATTTTAGAAATGAGAGGTCGTTCTCGGTGATATTTGTGCGACATTATAAATAGTCCTATTAAAGATAATGTCGCAATTGAACTAATCAGAAAGATATACTACATAACAATCTGGTCATTCGATTTCATAACGCAGAATTGTATGATATTTCACTGATTCTGGATGCAGTATTTTTTATTTAACCTTGGACGACCTTGAAAATTAAAATTACATTTTAACTACCTTCTGTGAGGTATTCAATCAAGTGATATACTGCAGTGTACGCTGTGATATTTAACTCAGTATTATTTAACCTATATTCTAAGTATTGGTCAGTATATTCTTAAATTTCCACCAGTTTAAGATCTAATTTTTAAGCGAAAACCCACTGGATATTCCACACACAGAGTGTAATAAATTATAATCATGCTTAAGTAAAATATATTTTTTAATGCAGAAATGTATCAGTGATCATAAGTGCTATATATTTGGGTCGTCCCATATCGCTAATGCCACTTACATGGTTTTTTATCACGTCAGCTTCATTCATAGCCTTGGAAAATATGTGCGCAAAATGGTGTTAATGTCGCAAAAGAGACTGTGTTGGAATAACGGTGTAACCATGGCAACGCCTCAAATATTTTTTTCACAACCATCCATTTTGTACCCCCGACATATCACTGAATCAAAAAAATATGGTTTTGCTTTGTTCTACCGTGGGGAGGGGTTCACTTTTTTTCACCCTCCCGACCGCTGCACTACCAGTGCTGGTTTAACGTCAGCCCACCGTCTGTGATGCTGGCCCGGCATTTGCCCACTCTCATATTTGGGAGACGATCTGACAGATCACTTGGTTAAATCACAATCGATTTCACATGGCCTTCAGAAGAGAAAGTGATGTAAACGGAAAGTGCGAATTAATCATAGTACGTATTGTCAGCAAAGCCAATTCTGTCAAATGCAGTGACGTCATCGGAAACCCTTTTGAATGGCTTCTCAGTGAAAACAATGCTATATAAGTCCCTCCTCCCCATACTTTATATTATGCTGCTAGGTGAAGATATTGCAGGTCAAGGCTATTGAGTTACACAGAATAAAGGTTTGGAAAGAGAACAGTTACTGCCTTTGCTATTGGCTTTTTGGATCAGTTTTGTCAATTCTTGCTCGCTAAGTTATCCTAAATTTTCACCCACTTGAAGTTGTGTCTCGCTACCGCGATCCACAACTTCAAGGGGGTGAAAATTGCTCGTATTTGTTGAATTTGAGACCAAACATTTGCAAATCTCGATTGCATGAACACACAATTCATTTCCTCCCAATAACAGTGATTTCACCGGATAATAAAACCGATTAAAACGACTATAGTTGTGCTGGACCAACATTAAACCAGCACTGGTATGACCCTTTAACCGCCAAATTATTCAATTGGAATTTTCACTCACTTGAAGTTGTGTCTCGCTGACGCGATCCACAACTTCAAGTGAGTGAAAATTATTCCGATTTCACATAATGGAGGCTAACTATTTTTAAATTCCTGCTGATTTATGTCACTTCACATCTTCAACTTGTTTAAAAGCTGATATGCAATATGCTAATTCAAAATCTAAAAAAACGAATATAATCTGTACCGGCGGTTTAACCCCTTACCCGCCAAATTATTTAATCTGAATTTTCACCCACTTGAAATTGTATCTCGCTGACGCGATCCACAACTTCAAGTGAGTGAAAATTATTCAGATTTGACAAAATGGAGGTCAAATATTTTCAAACATTGCTGATTGATGTCACATTTTATCTTTTAAAAGGTGGTACTTAATGTGCAAATAAAAAATGGAAACCCGAATATATGCGACACCGGCGGTTAAAGGGTTAAGGGTTAACATGCCGTGTTTGCTGGTGAGTCACGCCGGCACACACGAGGCGCTACACAATGCTTGATTCTGATCCGGAGCAAGCCTTTGCAAGGGAGGATTCTGCCTGTGGCGTCGATGATTTGCCATCTCTGACTGTCTAGTTATAAACATATTCCAGCTACATACCGTTACAGCTCTGAAATATTTTTATATAAACCATGGAGACCATGCTCGTGCGTTTTTTTCAATTTGAAATCATCATAAATGTCTTAGTTAGCTCGTTCCGCTTAATTGGAATACCTTTCTTATGGCCGCATTTATAATGACCGCATTTATAATGAGCTACTCTCTCAGAACAAAATGTCATTCTCTCCTCCGTGAACCTCTTGTTCTAAGAGTTTAACACCTCGCTGGGACAACGTTAGTTTTATTAGAATCATCTTCTGCCGGCCGCTATTGGATCCAAAGGAGTTATCCGAACTGCCGCTCAGCACCCACACCTTTACCTGATTCTCCGTATGGAGGATTGCCAAGTCATTATTTCTGGACATATGTATAGTGTCTTGCTTATCGCAGCATTTGACACTATGACCACTATGACCAGTGGTTGCTTTGCAATGTAATTTTTATGAAAAGATTGATTTTTAAACAATAATAACATGTACATGTAAGTAAATGCGGCTTATTTCACACGTTCTTATTTCGCAATACTACTCGTTGCGGAAGGTCATATTTATTGTATTCTGAAGTCGTATTCTCGAACAAGTTACGATATATCGTAGGCTTCGGATTGATCGATGTGGCCATCTCGACCAATCTGAAGTCTACGATATATCGTACTTTGTACAAGACTACGGCTCCTGAAAAATTAAAGGTGGTATCTGTCACCTCACCAATATTGTAGATACCACATTTAAGTCCCAGGCTGAGGAAAATATTCTTAGTTATAGTGACAGATGATTGAAGTAATTAGCACATACTCACAGTCTTTTTAAAAGTCTCTATTTTGCAGTTATTTTGTCTAGCTATGTTGTCTGTAAGCGAAGATACACTCTAAACAATATAGGTTCTGTAAAAAGAACCCTTCAGTACAATGGAAAATAGTGTGTGTAAAATTTCATGAAAATTGGTTGAGAATTAACTGAGAAATCGGCGAAATTCAATAATCCTGGTTGATGAACTTAATGTGAATCTGACTGTAGGGGATGCAAATAATTACATAAAAAGAAGAGCACTTATATCCGAACGGTTTATAATGATCTAGACTTAGCTATATTTCATATTTAGTTTCCTTTACGTGTTTTTTCTACTGTTTGCAATAGGTTTTATGTTTTTTTCTTATGAAATAATAATAGACATCACGCAGTGTTGACTCAGTGCTGGTATGAGACTGGCCCATCGGCTGCGATGGTGGCTCAACATTACACCAATGACGAGGGCTGGTGTCAATAAATTAACACCCTAAATTAGCGTCTTATAAACCTTACTTCTGGTACCAATGTGCGACAGCCGTACATTTTTTCTGATTAACGCGAATGCTGAGTAGACCTCGCTCCACCCCCCTCATGGAGGACTTTGTCCACAAAATTAGCTAATTGAACCAATGATGGTCCAAGGCTGTGCCAACATTAACAGCGTTTGCCCACCTTTGAACAAGCGTTCACCAAACGTACATGTAGACTTAGTCGAGCTGGGCTTATCAATAGCTGTCTTGCAAACCTGTGACATACAAGTGTTGACTGGAGGAATGTGCCCTATTTCACGAATTCTAACTAAGTCACATTCTAGGTCCACATCCCACCAACACGAAACATTGACCCAGTGTTGTTTTAATGTTGGGCCAGCGTCGTAGACGGTGTGCCAACATTAAAACAACATTGGGTCAATGTTTCATATTTTCCGGGATATACAGTCTATAAATATAAAGACATTCTGTGTTATATACAGGGAGCATGGTGTGCTCAGGCGGCGCGGGCGACATCCTGTATATAGTTTGTGTTCTTATTGATTTTCTTTATTAATTGTATTCGTTTTAAATCTGTGCATGGATTTCGTGTTCAATGCTGAGATTCGTAAGTTGGTATTATTCGTTCGTGTTACGTGCCAAAAGTTGAAGAAACACACTTATTATATATTAATACACGCACCAAACCTTTGGAGCGCCAAGTTGTTTAATTGGATTTTTCACCCACTTTAATATGTGTCTCGCTGGCGCGATCAATATCAATATCAAAATATTCCGTTTTGTCAATGCGGTTGCCACTCGTTTTTAAACCTCATTAATGGAAGACAAAAGAGTTAAATGAAAAGATTTCAAGAAGATAGTCGTGATTAGCACATATATAGTTGAAATCTATAATTATATTCAAAATATGCCACGAGGTGCATAACTGCGCTGTGAGAGATCAAGGGGTTGAGCTTATTCCTAACCTTGAGCAGCAATATAGACCCAGTCGCTATTAAACATTTAACCGTAAAATGAGATGAAATGAATCGGGCTTCAGGCCACCTTTGTGCACATATAGGCTAAACTGGGCCAGGAGAACCTCCTGAGGATGATGAGATGAATGCGATGACACTGTCCTCCAGACACAGGATTCGAAATTCGAGCCCTGGCGGTCTGAGGCCGAGCTCGGTTTTTTATTTTCTATTAGCACATTAAGTACCACTTTTGAACATGTTATTAAAAGATGAAGCTTGACATCAATCAACAAGATTTAAAAATACTTATTCCCCATTTTGTCAAATCTTTATAATTTCACTCACTTGAAGTTGTGGATCGCGTCAGCGAGACACAACTTCAAGTGAGTGAAAATTCAAATTTACTAGCTTGGCGGTTAAGGTTGACGGAATCGCCCAGTTACGACACAAGTTTAATTAACCTTTCCCTGCTAGTGACGCATATCATATAGGCGTCAGAATTATTTCAGATTAGCAGACATGCAGCTCTCAATTTACGCCAGATTTAATCAATTCTGAAAAAAATCGCATTCAACGAGTCACTGGTCCATTAGGAATATTTTTTAAAAAATTACCCCTATATCCGCTAAGTTATTCAAATTAAATTCTCTCTACCGTGACCCACAAATTTAGGTGGGTGAAAATTGCTCATGTGTGTATTAATTTGAGACCAAACATTTCAAATATTTATGTTTCAACATTAATTTCATTACCAAATACGTGATTTAACATGTAATCAATCAGATTATAAACGATTATGGTCGTGTGTTTAGCGCTTAAAGGGTTAAACTCAAATCATAACGACTTTACGTAAACGATTCTTAACCCTTAAAGCGCTGAATATTTTTGTAAAAAAACATGCAAACCAAAGTTGTTGTTTTTCAATTTGTAATCATCATAAATGTCTTAGTCAGCTCTTTCTGATTCATTTGAATACCTATGTTATGGGTTTACGACCGTCATAAATAGTTTTACTCTTACAGTGCGGGGATTGATGCTTAGTCGTCAGAATCTGACGTCTACAGACGTCAGATTCTGACGACTAAAATCGATCCCCGTGCTGTAAGGGTCAATCTCCACTGTTCAGTGGAATATTTTTCCGAGCGAAATTTCGTTCCCAGAAAGCGGTATAGCCACCGCAAATATTTTTCGCACGAATAATGTGTAGAGATCGCCACATATTGTGCATATTACAAAAAAGCCAGCCTTACACTACCGTGGAAATAGCGAGATTAACTCACGCAGCAGTTGTGCACAATATTAATAATAATGGCCTGGATATGTAATATATGTCACCTGCTCCGCCCCACAAAGGCTAGAGGCAGTAACTGCCTGCTTTTAAAGCGAGCAGTTACCGCATTTGCTTGGCACGACTGAGATGTAACTGATACACGACAGGGGGTTTCTGTATAGACAGTAAGACATCTTGTGTTTAACCCTTTGACCGCCAAATTATTTAATTTGAATTTTCTCTCACTTAAAGTTGTGTCTCGCTGACGCGACTCACAACTTCAAGTGAGTGAAAATTATTCAGATACGACAAAATGGAGGTCAACGATTTTGAAATCTTGTTCATTGATGTCACGTTTTATCATTATTATTTCCCGATGCTGGTATTTAATGTGCTGGTAAGAATAAAAAAAACACGATTATATTCGGGATCGGCGATTAAAGGGTTGATCAACTGCGTGAATTGCCGGTGTAATTCTGATCCTGCGAACATCGTTGATTCTGATATAATACACATTAATTAATAAGTGTCTCGGTCATTCTTTTACTCAGTTCTTATTTTATTTGTTCGTAGGTAATTAATGCTCTCGCCACGACAGTCTTATAGCCATGAGTATATCGTCGCCTCGGAGCTAAAGGATCCTATCTGACACTCGTCAGAGTGGCAGATAGGATCCTTTAACTCCGAGGCGACGATATTGCTTTTGACATTACACGACTTATACGTAGGCCTGGATGATTCTTCAGCATTGTCGTTGATTCTTTAACAATAAATACACATTAATTATTCAGTTTTTCGGTCATTATATTATCCAGAAATAATTTTATTTCGTTTCTAGATAATTAATTTTCTCGACACGACGGTGTTATTGATATGAGTATATTGCTTTTGACATTACACGACATATACATGCACGTAGGCCTAGATGCTTCTCCATCATTGTCTTGGCCGCCATCGCAGGAGCAGCAGCAGAAGCAGCAGCAGCAACAACAACAGCAGCAGGAACAACAGCAATAGCAACAACAGCAGCAGCAACAGGAGCAGCGGCAGCAGCTGCATCAGCATCATCTGTTTTGCAAAGACAACATACAGCATCTTGTTACATTGCAAGTGATCAGTTACTGCCTTACGAGTTTGCGCGGCTGTCAATGACACCATCGCCGACCTATGGCACAGCAGGCACTTATCGTGGTGCAAAAAACGTCTGAGTTATTTCATTTTTCTCCACAATACAGAAACAAATGTAAGTGTATCTCGTCAGTTGCTAATATTACTTCAGTCGGTGTGGGCCTGCTCGGATCTTTTTCAGCCACTCTGGTCCACAAGTTGTTGTTTCTTTATAAACATACAATAATCGCGGCGCAATAAGTCAAGCCTCAGCGAACGTTTTGGTTCGAAGTCCACAATGCTCGCCACCATTGGCGTCAGCCCTGTTGGTCTCACATGGTTAGGGGTTTGACACATGCGATGCTTGCAATGCTGTTGCGGCCAGTCATGCTATATGGCAGAACCAAAGACTTCACTTACATAGCATTCTGAGACTGCGACACTTTAACTGGGAGCTGCAGCTAGGAGGAGGACACTATACGGATAGCAGCGAGCAATCTTCATCTCAGAAGATGAAGCTGTTCCGCTCATCAAGGAATCGAAACCAGGTGAGATGGGAGGTTGAGGAACAGTTGATGAGAGATGTAAGTGGGGGACAGCTGGGGCAAGAGATAGATGGATGCCAGCTGAGGCTATAAAGTGACGGCAACAGCTGAACAGAGAGGTAGATCGGGAGAGATGGGGTACAGCTTAGGTGAGAGGGATATTAGAACAGATGGGGTACAGCTAAGGTGAGAGGGATAGTAGGACAGATGGGGTACAGCTGAGATGAAAGGGATATTAGGACAGATGGGGTACAGCTGAGGTGAGAGGGATATTAGGACAGATGGGGGACAACTGAGGTGAGAGGGATAATAGGACAGATGGGAGACAGCTGAGATGAGAGGGAAATAGGAGCAGATGGGAACAGCTGAGGTGATAGAGAGATGGGCGCAGCTGAGGCTAGAGTGAGATGGGCACAGCTGAGTTTGGAGGGGGATAGACACAGCTCAGGTTAGAGGGAGATAGTCACAGCTGAGGTGAGAATGAGATGGGCACAGCTGAGGTTAAAGGGAGATGGTCACAGCTGAGGTTAGAGGGAAGAGGGTATAGATTAGGTTAGAGGTAGATAGGAACAGATGGGGACAGCTGAGGTGAGAGGGAGATGGGCACAACTGGGGTAAGAGGGAGATAGGAACAGATGGGAACAGCTAAGGTTATAGGGGGATGGACACAACTGAGGTTAGAGGGAGATGGACACAGCTGAGGTTAGAGGGAGATAGGCACAACTGAGTTGTGAGGGAGATAGGAACAGATGGGAACAGCTGAGGTTAGATGGAGATGAGCACAGCTGAGGTTAGAGGGAGATAGGCACAACTGAGTTGTGAGGGAGATATGAGCAGATTGGAACAGCTGAGATTAGAGGGAGATAGGCACAGCTGAGGTTAGAAGAAGATAGGCACACCTGAGTTGTGAGGGAGATAGGAACAGATGGGAACAGCTGAGGTTAGAGGGAGATGGGCACAGCTGAGGTTAGAGGGAGATGGGCACAACTGAAGTTAATTAGAGATGGGTTCAGCTGAGTAACAAGAATAATATAATAACAGTTATCAGTTTTTCAATACTTACCTTTTGACCATACTGATTAGATTGCATTTTTTTTATATTACCTTTATCATATACACAGGAGTCAACGGGTGGCATTTAGACTCTAATAATAATTATTTCTATTTTACCCATTATATAATTTACCCGGGCATTTTACATTCAACTTGGGGCACAATTCACTGATCCGCTGACTCAATCCCAGCAGACACAAAACGTTGAAACAATGTTGGTTTAACGTTGGTAAACCGTCTACGACGTTGGACCAACATTAAAACAACATTGTTTCAGTGTATCATGTTTGCCCAGGGTCCAGGGTTGGTTTATTGTTGGCCCAGCGTCGCTGACGAGGGGACAACGTTTAAATCAAACCTGGGTTAATCATCGTGCTGGCTTGGTCAAGCTTGAAACATGAATGACTGTGAACAAGGACTTTTTTAAATTAATGCGCAATGAAACGGGTTTTTCCTAGTATTATAGTACACATCTGCTATTCAATATTGTGTGAGAAACTTTGAATTTAGGTCACATTTGCGAACATACAATACTTATTTTTTTATCATGTTGTTTCTCTGAGAAAATTAACGACATTTCCACACTCGCCCTTCTGAATCCACGCGACAATATTTTAGCAGTCACATGTCAAACATTATGTACGAGTGAGACTAGGCCTATACCTTGCAAAACGATACACTGAACGAATGTCGGATTCATGTTGGGCCAGAGGCGCAGACGATGGGCTAACATGAAACCAACATTCGCTCCATGTAACATAGTTGCCGGGATGCGACAAACCAAGTGAGTGAGCGAGCGGTGAACGAGTGAGCATGCTTTCGTTGGATGGCGGTTCAGGGCCAACGTCAAGAAAGGTGGACCAACATTAAAGCAACGATGTTTGCTGGTTATGCACATTGCCTTTTCTATATTATCTTCGGAAGTTTACGCGAAGGACCTCATTCGTCTTGTTGTTGGTGTGAACATCGTCGAAAGATTTTATCTTTTTTAAATTCTGGTGATCAGCCCCACCTAGTAACCGTTTTGCGACGAATCTGCATATAAGTTGTCCAGCAACAAACACAAGACGTTGAATTTTGACTTAATGCTGTAGACGGTGGGCCAGCATTGGTACAAGCTTACACTCACCACAGGATGAACAGATATATTGATAATGTCTCAGATCTATCAATAATGTCTGGTCAGAGACCGTTCTCGTGGAGATGGAGGAGCGCCAAATGCCACCTTAGAAAGTGGCAATAGGCGCCCCTCAAAATGTAGAGGAACGATACCTATTCCATTTTCACTTTTCACATAATGGCATGTTTTACCTTTTATGTCTATAGATATCTCATATAGTATATCACTATGTACACATCTATATAGATATATTATATCACCGGGAAATCGCTTCACCCCCAGCTTCCCTCACAAACAATAATTTACAATATATATATATATATAAAGGTGACTTATAGGCCCAAAGGGCCGGGTGTTTTCTATACTGTATATTGAAAATGTTGTCAAAGATATGTTATGTACACATGTGACTATAATAAACGATACTACTACTACTACTACATACGTGTGGTAATCATGGTAATGTTGAGCTCGATTAGTTTCGATCTTACACATATTTTCATTGTGATATTTTATGTCACTCAAAACAAGCAATAAACTTAAAACCGCTAAATTAAATAATTTAAATTGTCACCAAAGTTGTGTCTCGCTACCGCGACTTCAAGTGGGCGACAATTACTCACACGTATTCAACTTAAGACCAAACTTTGGCAAATCTTAATGTTTAAACGCTCATTTCCTTCTAAAATAACCGTTTATAATTATACAGTATTTATACCGCAATATATTTTGTCAATTTCATTGATTTTTTACTTTATTTTGGGATACTAACGTGAAAGTAGCCTATTGTATATGGTCCTATATTAGGAGACGATTAAATAAATATCACGAATTAAGATTTAATAGATTTTTTATCATTGTGATCCCTTTATCAATCTACTATTAACACTTTCAGTGCGTGGATCGACTTCATACGTCATGATCTGACGTATATTAATGTCAATTTTTTAGCTTCAAATGACGACGAAAAATCTATGACGAGATAGACATTTATATAAATTAATTAGTTTACTAAATGAGCCTTCACGGGAAACACTATTTTACCATTTTAATTTATGGAATATAATTATGCGCAACAAGGCTAAATACCACGCTTATCACGATTGTATGACTGAACCTGAACAACCTTTAGCATAAAAATTAAAAGTCCTAATTATATCCTCAATGGAAATAATCAACAGTTTTCTAAACGCCAGTAGTGTCTGGAGTAGAATGTTTAATCAAACCGCTCGCTCAGTTCCGTGCCCACTCGTCTAGTTTTCACGTTTTTCGAATAGAATGGCAATTAAATGCTAGTAATTATAAACCTTTGCGTGGTTCCCATTCTCGCTCGCATGGGCGTGTGATGTATATGTTGATCCTGTCCAAGAAGGGACAATGACACGATTGTTCTGCTATGAATTCATTTTGATGAAATTGTTTTGTTATGGACAATATTTCATACAATACATTGATTGCTAATGCCATTTTCATGCTAGCTGTAATACTATCTGCCTAGTCTTTACATGGAATCGGTCGAGCTGGGCCCACTGGTTGTATTCAGATTGCGTGCATACTGTATCGTTGGGTAGGCGAGATGGACTTATCTGAGAACTCGTCACCACATCAAGCCCGCGCCTTAAAAGGCGCGGGCTTGATGTGGTGACGAGTGCTGAGATCAGCCCACCTCGCCCACGGGATGTATGTTCATACCGTATGAGTACACACTCCATAGCGATGACCGGATACCAATTCCAATGTATTATATAAAAACTATATAAATTGTGAAATCTAACTCGTAGGCCAAACTCGTGACAGTGTGATAGGGGCTTTAGTTTTCGATCACGGCTATTGAGCGTACACGTGATGTATGTGTAGTGTACGTATGAACGTACACATCACAACAATACGGGCGCCCAGTGTCGCCGTACCCAACGATATGTTATTGTAGTATGCATTTTCTCATACAAATATCCATCTGAAATATTGTGTTTTTAATATGTCGTCAGAGTTTTTCCCGCCATCATGTATATATTTGAATTTCAAGGGAAAATCTAACTGTCGAGCGCAGTGTAGTAGCAGTATTTAGGCACCTAAATCAATACCATTGAATTTCAATTGACTAAACCTCGGCTTGCTGTTTGATATTTTATGGGTACTATACGTGCCGATCAACCTTTTATGACTAGCATTTCACTCAAAGTACGTCATCACTGGTCATCACAATACTAAATCACATATTCACCTGATGGGTGGTAGTAGTTGTCATTTAACCCTTCAATCCCTGACGATGCATTAAAGCATCATTTTACATCCCTGAAAACAGACTTAATTTCCTACAACCAAGGGTTTTGGAATGCATATTTCTATGAAAATGGTTTACCAATACATGACAATTAATTTTTCACCCACATCAAATCATCTTCATCCACTACAAGTCGAAAATTGCGACAGCAATTCGCGGCTTGTAGTGGATGAAGATGACAATGGTAAACTCAGGCTTCAAAGGGTTAAATATACGTTTTACACGCGAATGGTCTCGATTTTCCGATATTTTTAATATTTGTATCTCTCATTCGTGCTACAAATAGGCAAACATGGATCTCTGTGCGTATTTGTTTAATGTTTTATATAAGTTGAGAAATATTTTAATCATTTTTTCTAATAATTTGAAATTGATTTTGAAAAAAATAAACTTTTTTGAAATTAATCATTAATTTAAAAATGGTAAATAATATTATTTTTCATTTG